>MNPL01007741.1:5493-17980 GCA_002081605.1 Tropilaelaps mercedesae | reverse complement strand
TATATAAATGACAGCTATATATATAACAGATTCAATGTAAGTACCGACCAGATATTGTAGAAGGAGCTTATCTGGTTCAGCAAATTGTTTAGTCATAGGTCATGTGATAGGACTCCGGTAGGATTGGTTAAAGTGGCCCAACTAGTGATCATCGCGGAAATTTGCATATGAAATCGTCACTGTGAGCTTCAAGTGCACACAGCAACGCTACCATCATTCCCAATACATGGCCGCTAAATGCAAGATTCAGAAATCTATTAAAGAATCAGTCGGTGTATAAACAGCATATAATTGACAAGCTATTGACTTCATATAAGTAATGTTTTCATAGGTTTATGCATAAATGGTTAAGTTATTATTCTCAATGATTTTAATAATGTGTTTTATCAATACATCTTCAAATTATGAAATTCTTCAAAAATGCATGCAACTGTATATCAGTCGTTGCCCAGTGGCAAGAAATAGCTTCATACGTACGATTTTACTAAATAATTTACTAAATATCGATTAGTTACACATTCACGAATGCTTCCCCTATCGTCGACTCAGAACAAATTGCATAAGTCATAATCTCAAGGAGTTGATTCCAAGTTTGTTGGTCGTCATATTTTATCTAAAGGGTTCCATTAATACATTTAAATTATTCGGCAAGGGATGTGGAGAACAGCGGGAGCTACTGACCCAACAGTTTCCTTTACATAGATAGTTCTCTTGTATTCACAGGTTAGTTTACAACAGGCTATTTTAGGCAAATTAATTGCCTAAAATAGCATTTGGCGCATCTACAAAATGCACTTAAAGACGAGCTTCCTATTAGCTCAAGCTTTTTAGGTAAAGAGTGTGTTGTACCTAATAGATTGCGCCTTCGGCTATCTTCCAAGAGAATACCTGCTATGTTTACCGTCTATACTTACCGCAGTATCTGTTCGAATCGCATTGCAACCCATTGATACAGTTTTGCACATACGGTATAATTTCAAAGAACGAGCCGCCACTTCGTGCATCAATGCGAACAAAACGCTGTCTCGTCTAACTACCAAAATATGATGACATTATCTCTTCTATTCTTGTAAAACAGGTTGGACTAAAACCTTGAATCTTAAGATTAGGACATGGGTCGGAACTGATTTAAAGTTTTTAAACTTGTATCTTGGACTGAAAAAGATCAGACAAAATCGATAAAGCAGTTGATCATCGATAATCAAAATGCCAGTAATAAGGATAAACTTATCATTTGTACCACCATTACTTAACATATTTTTATTCATATACGTCTAGTGTACTTGTGGGTTCAAGTGTAGTTATGCAGACATGCACAGAAGTCCGCGGCACTTGTATCGTAAATCAAATAGCAAGGTGTTGCTGTATTGAACTTAGTTGCTTCAAAGTATAAGGTAAAACACTTTGATTTCTCTACGATTTGTTGCAGTGCAACCATAAATTAAAGCGCCATTTTAAGGATCTACGTACTTTAAGGCCATTTTCCGGTAAACTCAAATAACATCAGAAGTAGTAACGTTTTATAAGGTCAATGACATTCGTCACAAAGATCCCAGCTTTGTCCACGCTAAACTCTGAAACGTCGACTTTATGTGTGCATTTGATGGATTACTCCGAGGCACGCAGACCTTATTAACGAATTGTCACAATAGAAGGGATCACATGGATTTTCCAACGTAGGCCGTGTACAAGAATACTATTGCAAGCTAATACAAAAATTTAACTTTACAAAAAATGTTTTAATAAACTGTGCATGCTTTAGTAGATTCTCCATATTTTTCTGCAAACAAATAATAAATGGTTTAGTAAAATGAATGTACTGAAGAATCGTTTGTCGATTTGCAAAAAGCATGCTTAAAATCCAGGAAACGATGAGTTTCCTATTGCCGTCATCGTTCATTGATTGGTGACCCTCTCTTTGGTCAATGCAGTTTAGAACATTACGACTATTCAGTATTGTTCGTTGAACATTGCGTAATCAACCTATTTTCAATTACAGTCTGCGATTTTTAAATCACATTTAAAACGGACACTACGGTCATACAAATTGGGTTCGGTTCACGATGATTTAGACTTGTAAGTGGTCATCGCTCATCACTGAACACGGCAATGAGAACTTTTGCGAACAGTCCGGAAGAATTTCATAGAGTGCATATTTAAAACAGCATGCAAACTGAAAGCAACTAAAATAACCTAGCGGTAATTGATAAAGGTAAGCAACACAACGTAGTCAATGATCACAATCCTTAGCATAGTACTGCAGGGACAAAGTTGCCACCCTAGATGCAACAAAAATTGAAAAACGACAATGAATTTGACTGACAAGAAATTTGACTGTACCGTAACTTTGGAAATTCTAAGAAAGAAAACAAGCACTACTGACGAATTAAATAGAAAATAGCAATATCCTTAAGGGCAAATGCAAAGAAGCGCAAAAAAACGGACTATTCATCTGAGGAGATAATTCAGTATTGCCATTGAAATAAATATTATAATTACAGCGTAAAAAAATCATGGGGAATGGTGAAAACAACTATCAGTAAGCCCTCTGCTAATATAATATATCCAACAGAAATGGACAGCGAGCTCAGCTTGTAACCATGTAGGGCAAACGCAGACATAAGGCAACATGTAGACCAAGAACTATTCTTTTCCAGTTGCCAAGGCGCATACGAATGCACCAAGCCACCGAGCTCAACACGGTTATTACAATGGTACGAAGAATTCAACAGGCGACAGCTTTTGCTGGATGAGGGAGAACGTCTTAACGGTAGAGGTTGAGGAAGTGATTAGTAAGCATGCTAATCACGCCAACTCCGTGGTAATTGGAGTTAAACTATTTTATTGTGAGTGCAGAAAAGGTATGGCCATAATTCTGGATCCTATAGCTGGGACTGACATTGAACAGCTGTTACAGATAGTTAAAGGAAAGTTGCTTTCTTACGCAATTTTAGTCATTCCAGTTGTATCAAGTCTTTATTTATTTTTTAAGGCTGACCATCAGCCAACATTTAACGTCCACGGTAGCAGTTTTTGCATTACTTCGTAACACGGACCCCATATAATCAAATGTGCACCGGCGGGGATCGAACCCGTGCACTTACGTGTCTCCTCCAGTCGCAAGGCGCATACGAATGCACCAAGCCACCGAGCTCGACAGTTGTATCATGTCAGCTTGATACAACTGGAACATACAAGCTATCTATGGCAAGGTTCACAAGATAAGTATGGAAATCTACAATATTACGAAAATATTAGATCCAGTATTTTTTCTAGGCCCAA
Source organism: Tropilaelaps mercedesae (assembly GCA_002081605.1). Taxonomy (NCBI): domain Eukaryota; kingdom Metazoa; phylum Arthropoda; class Arachnida; order Mesostigmata; family Laelapidae; genus Tropilaelaps; species Tropilaelaps mercedesae. The sequence goes on along the minus strand of MNPL01007741.1, from coordinate 14,698 downwards.
AATCAACTGTAATCTGTAATAAACAAGTCCTAAATGATGATGTGATGGGGAAACGATAATGCTTCCACTCTAACATAGATTGCAGATTGAACTGCTAGTTAATGCTAACTTAATTGCAATAGCTTTTCGAATAAATAATTAGAAATATGTACAATAATGTGTCTGAAAACTCATAAAAGCTTTTTATCGGAGCCATTTGAAAAACTCCATTCTACTGAAAGTCATATCACTTCCAGTAAGCTTCAGTGGCCTTTAGTCAAAAATGAAATGGCACTTTTTTACGAAATTGCGTATTAATTTTTGTAGTTTGTTTTCGAATGGTGACCCTAGAGTTTTGTGTATTGGTAATCGAAACATGTTGATTCTATATGGTCAGGTTTCTTTAACCAGGTCTTTTTATCTGCTGAAACTTTGTGTCACGGACCTTTTCAATCCATCTATCACTGTTTATATAGGTACTATACATTCAAGTAGACATCGTGTTTATGTTATAACACGCTGACTTTAACGCCACTTCAAAATGCCACAACGCAATACCCTAGATTTAATCATTTTTACTTAGCATTTAGTAGCTTGATCTTGGACGCTAAGAGTGAAACCTTACTGACACACACTATCGGCCACCTCTTCGATGTTGATCTTGTCTGTTGATTTGACCGGCCTTTTGACCCAAAAAGATTACTAAACATCTGGCTAAGAAGATGGGCCTGTCATTTGTTTCACACTAATCACAAGAACCGTACAGCGACTACACGCGGAATTTATTGCAATGATTTGCTTTGAATAATAAGTGTATGTACGTGTCTGAATACGTAAATATATATTCAACACGCACGCATATATTCATAGAATAGTTTCTTAGCACATTCAAGTAAAACGAACGTACCGTAAGAAAAGTTAACCGAAGTTAACCAATGCTAAATAAAGCCAACAGACCCCTTAAACGTACATTCCTCAAAGGGATCTCTGATGAACCCAATCCGTTTTGCGGTTTGGCGCTTTAAAATCTTCTCGTCAATTTTTAACCTTCTATTATCTACCATGGTTGCGGAAGATCATGCCATTGACCAGAAACAAAAACTTGATATCATTGATTTTTAGCAATACGTTATGTCCTTGCTTATAAATCAATTTTAATTCTTCTCATGAGAGAACTTCAACTATTTTTTGCCTGAAATTTTTTGAGAAGTCATAGTGGATATAAACAAATTGCGAAATATTGCGAAATACAAGTTGAGACACTATTTATGCGGAGCGGTTACCTTTTGTTGCCATAATAACTTGGACAGAGTTCAAACAAACTCAGGTGATCCTCACAAATGCTTCTCGGAAACGTAACCTTGAATTTAAAAACGATTTCAACTAGCATAATTCTACGAACTTTTTTGATGAGATTACTACCTGCAGTAACAAGACTGCAGGTGTCAATGTTTATCGAGCACTCAAACTTATTTGTATTTTTGTAGAAGCGTTTCTAAATACTATTGGGTTTCCCATAGATAAATTTTCAAAACAAACGGTAGCCCTTTGAATTGTACACTATTTTTTATCACCTTGGTGAGATACAATAAAGTACTGTCATAGAAGCATGGATACGAATAAATCTATCGCAGGGTGTGAGGACACAGAACCCAGGCTAAAAACACGTATAGGGGATGAACGAGAGAATTAAATGTAAATATTACACCCCTAGCAGTATTGAATTGAACTAAACAAACGGCAAATTTTGAGGAATGAAATTCCTTCACTCCGACTTGTTCGAACAATTAACGATAATCTGTATCCCACGAACGATATAGATAAAAAAAATAAATTATTTTAACTCAATAATAGATATAAATGTATCCAAAAAAATATATTATCGTCACTAGCAGTCATCGTCATTACCTAGATATTGTACTATTAACTTGACGCCACGATTCAGCTAGTAGCCACCACGTTGTCTTACGGTTGTTGTATTTAGTACGTAACGATATTGCCATATGTTTGAGAAAGTGTTGCAGATTAATCTTAAAAATTGCTTACTTGCCCATTACGAGATAATCATTGGAGTCTCGTTTCACTCTCTCTCGCTCTCTATACATATGTACATTTATATACACCCGAACACAAATTTGTTCAATCTAACAGAATATGTGGTATGTTGGCCAATATTCGGTTATCTCATACGTTCCAGTATGAGACAGTTGGTACAAACCAATTTCTTCAAAATTCACTTATCAGAGCTAATACATGCCAGCTCCTACTGGGCGTTTTCCCGTTGTAAACGTGCTCTGCGATGTCACAATCTCTTATATAAATATGCATCTAAGTGAGTATCTGTATAGTGCTTGATCAGCATGAATTTCTAAAAATAGTCTTTTAAATATAAAAATGGTCATACGGTTTGTCGAGGTTACATATTCTTGGAAAATCTAAGATTGTCATATTTTTATTTTTAATATATAGGTGTGCATTATTAATGATAAGCCTACTACTAGTCTAAGAATTGCGTCTTATATATTTTTAGAGCTGAGCATCAGCCAACATTTAATGTGTACGGTAGCGCTTTTTGCATTACTTCACCAAATGCATAAACAAATTTTGTTGCACTGCGTTATCAAAGGCATCATCGCGCGCTTATACAATATCGTTTTTCACTTCCATTGCAGACGAAAGCGAGAGCATGACGTACATAAATATTTTGTTTGCGCCCCGTTCCTTCATTGCGCGTAGGAGTGGTTGTCATTTTCCGCAACCTTCTTCTATACAATTTTATCAGCTTCTCTTAAGTGCCACTTTGCAATATAGTAAGCTGCAAAAAGGGTATTTCGTTTATTCTACTCTATTCGGGCTACCGCGATAGCGAGTGAATCGCATAATGGTTGGCATTGTTCAGTACTTTTCCGGGGATGATAACCATGGACATCGATGTGGCTACTGCCAGGGATCCTTTTCAAATTTCTGCAACGGTGAGTAAATATATGGAGAAATTGAGTGTACATCATGTTCTCCAATAGAGCTACGAAAAGTGTTACATTTTTGCAATTGAAAAATGTCATTAACCTTTGAAATCTACGCATGTACTTTTTAACATGCACCTTTTTGTAAAGTTGTTTTTATAAAATTTGCTCATCCAATGAACAATATCAATAAATGGGTGTCTTCTACTGAAACAGTGATGATCCTAAGTTTCAAACGATAAAATTAATTTTTCATTAGAAAAGTTATTTACATGTTTAAAAGACGAAGTCACGACAAGGCCAATACACGCTCAAAGTGGGCCACTTCAGGTCATGGTATTAATACGTCTCACCAGAGAGCATCGGTCGGCAGTCAAACATGTACGTCTGGCAGGGATTAGAAAACTTTTTGCAGATGCGCATATCAGCGGTATAATGCAGATCAGAGAATTGAGGTATATTAATAGTGCATTATTAATAGTGTCACAAGGAACATTGCTCCTTTAGAGTATTTACGTCTGATGTGTAGAGTGTGAGTTTGGTACGGACCTCATCCAGTACAATGACATTCGTATCTATGTGGGAACAAAATGATGGTATCTGCAGATTGAAACTTATGTGCATCAACCGGTCGACCTGCACCCAATGTAACATGGATTGCATATTTACAGGATGCACTATTGGAAATGAGGAGACGTACAGTGTAATGGCAAAAAAGGACGGGTTTTTCGACGCGGCTCTCGACATATACTGAGAGCATTTACACAGATAAAACTTAAAATTTAAAGTAAACAAACTTGATGGTCGGTTTTTCTGATGATTTGGTATCCTCAATGCAAGCAGCGTTGCCACTAAAGCAAATTTAGCTAAGTGTTAGAGGTGCTATTCCTATATACACATGTTATTAAACTGCGTACAATAATTCTTTGGTATGCTCTCATTTGAAATGTTCCATAAAAGAGTTGATGAATTAATTCGTGCTTACCGTTCAGACGAAAGGCGCTAATGAGCATCTTGTTTTACTCAGTGATTGTGTGTCAACTATTTGTCAATTTCGTATTTGTGTAAAGAACGTATCCTTATACAGAACTCCCTTTTGTCACATATTCGTAATTTGCAAGCGTTTATAAATATAATGGCAAATAAATAATAATAATTATAATAACATTTGGTATTTCAATTTGCTGGTATATATATCCACGTTTCATTTAAGCCTGAAGATACATAAAAGCAGCTGTGGGTATTCAATTTGTGTCGTATATGCTGTATGTACAAAAGAACAGCTTTTTATGTTTTATACACTTCATTATAGGTCAGTGTGGATCATGCTCCATAGATAAAGAACGTTTCAAATGTTTTTGACCATAAAAATACTAACGTTGCTATTTTTTACCTTTTGTTCACTGTAAAACCGGAGTTTTTGTTCACTGTAAAACCGGAGTTTTTCGAATCTTGTTTGTTGTGTAACCACAGCTATTTAAAATGTGTTTTGATACTAACAAACTCAAGTTTTAATTGGAAAAAAACAGGTGTGTATTGGATAGTTCGCTTTTTTAGAACAAAAGCTGAGCGACTCATCATGTTGCATAAATTAAAATGAAAAAATAGTCAAAGACACGCTTGATAAATATTATTAAGAAGACTTCGTTTTGGCTTTATAGTATGATTAACAGCTTACTTTATAGGAATGTGGGCGTATGTTCTCTCACCACAAAACTACCAAGATCTGATTGATCGCGGCTGGAGACGGTCGGGAAAGTATTGCTATAAACCGAGCATGAAAAAAACATGTTGCCCACAGTACACAATCAGGTAATTCATGAATAAATTCAAAATGAGTTAATCTATTAATTCTGTTTCAAAACATATCAAGAGGATATTGTTCAATATTTACCAACTTGGTTTAGCTCCCGCTTTCGATAAATCCTATCGCATTGGCGGCGTTCTTGAAAATAGGTACACCGATGCGAGAAGGGTGGCAATCTCTACTAAATAACTGTCTAGATGCTTACTCAGTTTTTCATTGGTTTGGGGAAACACGATACAAAGTTTAGCGAAAGAACGCAGCGAGTCGGGATAATATTAATGCAAGATATGGGGCAAACGATCAGCAAGCGCAAGGATTTTTTCACAATATGCCATTGAAGTAATTCTTTGACACCAAGGTCTTTCAGGTAGAAGGTGACGGACAGTCGGCTAGGGGAGAAATTTCTCTTTGGTTGGAATCTCAACTATAAGTGAACAAGTAGTTTTCAATCCCGTAATCCAAACACTTGTTAAATGTCGACTTAATGACAAATTTTATTACCCAAAACCGTTTCACTAGATGCAACGCGCTGTCTTTCAAACCAAGCAAGTCGCAAAAGAAGGTTCTAAAAAGGGTGCACCGGTTTTTGCTAAATGGGCGGAAGGAGCTCGACGAGGAAGGTCCGATTGCAGTCAGAGATCCTGGAAACAGTCGAGTTTTTAGCGGAGAGTCGAACACCGGTGACTACGGCGACTGTAGAGGTATCGATGAGCCTGATATGAGCGGACGTGGGGCCGGTAGGATCAATGATAAAATAAGGCCTGACGCTGAAATCTCTGGTTAGTAGGTTTCGCTCTCACGTCGCATACATGAGGACCTGTTTGTTCTCTATGTAGTAAAAGCTTGGCATGCGTTAGTTGTGCTATCTAATGCCAAACAGTTGAAGATCTGTAGATATTTTTAAAACTTATATCTATCTGGATGGTAGTAAGCAATCTTTTAGCTTTTAGACAAATTTGTTTGCGTCTCTTCGGCTGGATGGCATTCGACCTAAAGGACGTTTCTTTATCAAATGATTGTCTACTAAAGGCATATGATTTTGTAATAATATCGATTTTAATCTAAACCGAGTCATGTAAATATCCCCAAGTTGGACTGATCCGTTGAAATTTTCAGACGGCAACTAAAAAAGAATTCTGGCAGCCTAGCATGTCTTTTGTTCAGGATAATGTTTGATTCGAATTATCACGGACCTTTAGTAGTATTAGTTGCTGAGATACTTGTACTACTAAGACAAATAGTAAATAAGAAAATAAAATTTCAGACAATCGCATTACAGAGGAACCATCATTTATAAACCACTTTCAACAAAACCTGCCGGCTTCTTCAATCCAATCCAAGATGGATGACACGAGTGCGACAATTGCCTCGGTGAAGCAAGGTCCGTCGTTGAAGAAAAAGGAATGGCGAAAGAGGAAATGGGCGGAAAAACGGAAAGCAGCCAATCTTCCTATCGAAGTTGGCACTACACACTCCAAAAATCGAGAAAAGACGCTTGACGAGTGGCTTACATTACCACGTGAGTATATGATTAACTTATAATTAAATTATAATTTGATTGTGGACATACAGTGTACTAGCGTTATTGCGATTCATCCACGCTAAATTTGCCAGCCAAATCAATTACCACTCAAATCTATAATACATTGCAGATTTTGCTAAAATATATCTGATATCTACATTGCTCGATTATAAAGATTAAGAGAAATTTCTATACTTTATCACCTTTTTTTATCGTACAAATTATTATGCGGCATTAAATACGGTGAAATTTTTTATTATCTTTGGCCAGACAGAGTGCCACATGCTCAACCATTTTATTACTTAATTTCAGATGGTAAGCACAAGCTGGATATCCGCCTTGTTCGAACTGCCCCGTATGGTTCAGAAGCGAAGGCTTCAGAGGACGCTAGCCACGGTGTTTATACATTGTATCAAAGGAAAATTCACAATTACACAGAAGAAAAATGTAGGAAATCGGAATGGAAGCAGTTTCTTGTGGATAGCCCTCTGTTGGTTAGTTGTACTTGCTGAATAATCGACTGTGCTGACAATGATCATAATTAGATAATTTTTGCACACCGTATATGGGTAAATATTTGGCTGTTATAGGTCGTAAACTATTGCTAGTATCTAAGCTCTGTGTTGTCGGATATTTATTAGACGTGTGTACATTCTTGAGGAATTTAATGATAGGGCAAATATTCCAGAATAAAGAAAGTTTAATTGCTTTAGCGGCGACCAATTAGGGCAACAAGTATTTGAGTTTAAAATGGTGTTTATGATACTTTTTTGGATACCTTTTTCTGCCAAAATGTATGTCTTTTAAGGCGCTTATACGACATAAATTTTCGACGCACGTGCGTAATAAACGTATAGTAGCTTAGCTAAATGGTCGAGAATACGTTAAGGTTGAGATAGGAGCCTGCTTTTCAAACCGATATACGGTACACGGGAAAACCGTTTTCGATATGAGTGCTAGTATTAGCATTTTTAAGAGATATAATATTTTTTTGCTTTCTGACAACGAAGTCGAAATTGTTGCGCCGTTTTTTGCCGATATTGGTTGAGTGTTGTATGATTATTTTGACATGGTTATTCACGTGAATAAATTTATTTTACTTTACGGATGCTTCCGTATCATTCTCCTCCTTCTCATACTTATCTTTAGATGGGCTTGACGTATGTATAGGCGTAAATTTTCTAATCACCTTCAAATACTGGACGTTCTCCCTATCCTAGATGAATAATTCTCCATTTTCTTCTTTCTCGTCAAATTCATTTTTTATCATCTACCTATTGCTTTAAAATTAGTTTATTGTTGTTGACCCATTGCATTAACTTCAAATAGTGGAAATTGATTCCAGCAACACTGACCTCTGTATACATGTTTGCTTTTATTTATGCAGCCTATTCGAGGTACCCCTTTAGGATCATTTCATCATCAATACTGGTTGGACGGGCGTCTCATCGCAGTCGGTGTTCTCGATATTCTTCCGTCGTGTATTTCTTCAGTATACTTCTACTACGACCCTGAGTTTTCATTTCTCTCACTGGGGACCTTTTCATCGTTATGCGAAATCAAACTTGCGCGCGATTTAAACCAGCAACTCGCGACATTAAAGTATTATTACATGGGTTTCTATATCCACAATTGTGCAAAAATGCGGTATAAGGTAAATAGATTCAAGATAGTTTCGTGGTAATTTCACATGGATGTCTTTAGCTGCATTTCTGAAAACATTTCGAGGTTTTTAAAATGCATTAATATATTAATTTACGCGTAGAATTTCCACGCTAGCTTACAATAGAAGGGTCTAGCTTTTCACAGAAATATTTAGGACGCATTAACTACAAAGGTATAACAGTAAACTCGAAAAAGTTGATAAGCTACAGCGTAGCATAGTCGTTCAGTTCTTACTCTTAACTACTAATTGTAACTACTGCGAAAAGGTTGTCGTTTTTCGAGTCGATAATAATTCCTTTCTTTTATTTATGAAATTAAGCCTTCATTCAGTCATATAAAACAATGCGCATCTTAAATATACATCTGAATAACTATTAAACGGCTTATTTTTTGTAGAATCTAGGTAAATACTATTGTTGAAAACTGTTCTTGAACTCTCAATAGTTTGAGGTATCTCAAATGTTGCAGTCACTTAGTTTTAAAAATGTGGAGCTGTATATGACCCGTATTCTGGCGGTACCTACCGGATAATAAGACGTGATATGCTTGTGCATTAAATATAATAACAAGCCTTGGTTTCAGGGTAGATTACCAAATTCGGAATTATTATGTCCAGAAGCATACACATGGCAACCAATCGCTCGCTGTATCCCACTGCTTGAAGCCAACAAGTATTCGAGGCTCGAGTCCAATGAAAATCTCAGTAAGTAATTCATACGTGGGAATAAAAAGTACTGTAATGAAGCCTTTATAAATAAAAGTTTTTATAATCAGTTATTGATTGGGCAACCCTAAGTAAGCTTAGAAAAAATCAACAAAGCCGATACCGCCTATGAGAATGAGTTCTCAACGCTAATGAAGCAATCCGCTCGCATCCAGAGCCTGGATTTCAAAATATAGTTCAACTCGTAAGAACGGTTTCTGTTTTTCTGTTCTTTATTGCGACATTGCAGAAGATGTACTAAAACCGTCAAAAATTACTCAGACGTCCATTCTTCATGATAAGACGGGCATGACGCTTATTCAGTACTTAAGACAGAAGAACGTTGAAGAAAATGAATTGGACGAAATAAAGGAATACTGCGAACTGGTGGGATCAGAACTTATGGAAGAACTCTACCTTCTTAGGGAGCCATCTGAGTGATATTGCTAATAAGAAGGTTTTTGTTGCCGAATATAATCTCTAAAGATTTGCATACTGTTGCAGATTGTGTGTTATAGACTGAATTATAGAGCGAGCTTATGAGAGATTGAGTCTGCTTTGAGTTT
>MNPL01007739.1:0-16527 GCA_002081605.1 Tropilaelaps mercedesae | reverse complement strand
TATATATATATATATATATATATGTATATATATATATATATTGTTTGATCCGGCCAATTGTGTCGCTATAGCCTGCCCTCAAATATTGTAATGACTCAGAAAATAAAACAATCCAAATCATTTTGCTAAATGAAATGCGACAAATACGAAGAAGACGCATAGTGCCCATGGGGTAAAATTTTACAGACTTTGCCGCAAATCGGTTGCGGAATCGGTTAGGGTACGTTGTGTTTTTGTGATTCGTTGTGATATTTCTATAGTTCGTTATGGTATCTTTGTAGTGCGCTGCAATATGTCGCCTGTTATATGTTTTTATCGCTTACAGCTCGCTTGCTAGCGAAAATAGGTGGACATAATAAGTACTGAGATGGCTGAAATTCTACGGTAGAAGAGGACAGTTGCAATTGATTGGACATTTTTCAGATCTGAGTGACGACCAGAGTCGGAACACATTGGAACACGGAGACAGCCACCATATAATGCTGAATAAGCGACATTCTGCATCAAAATTATGCTCTAAAATCAACGTTTAAGTTTAATTATATATACATTTTTTTTAGTAGCAACCATTTCCCGAATATATTATATGATTCGACTAGTAGTTTAGCCCGGTTTATTACAGCATTTAAGGGTATTTTATAGCCTATGGTTATCCATATTAAAAAGTTGTATAGACCATCTTGTTTAGACTTCAATGATAAATATTTTATATACGTACCTGTTTTGCTAGCTCGAACGTTTCCCGAGATAATCAACAGTGTTAATTAGTCGAATATTACAGATTATGCTGCGGTAAGTCACCGTTCGCCGAGAACACGAAATCAGAGTGAGGAAAATAATGGTAATAACGACTAAAATTCAAATGTCGACTCGGGATGTAGACAGAAACAACATCGCAAAGTACCAACAAACATGAAGAAAAATTATAATATGAAGGAAAATTTCGAATGTACTTAGTTATAAAAATTGATAATTAGATTAATGCTGCTGCCTTGGGGGAATATGGCAAAGCCTCGTCGTGTGGGGTAAAGTGGAGTGGATTGGGGCAAACAACCTTGCATGGTTGCATCGCAGCTATCTGCGCGTTCTTAGTTCCGAAGGTCAGTGGCGGACTTTTTGATTGACGCAGCAAGTGACGGTGCCGACAGAGTCGGAACAATTGAGCTACTGAAAAGATCATCAACCTAATTCAGATCTACAGTTAACCAACATCATCAGAGCGCCACTACTAATAGCAAATACCGTAACCGCAGTAATAATGATAGTGGCAGTGGCTTCTCGCTTTATAGTAACAGTCAAAGCCGTCATAGCAGAGCATACCAAAGATAAACGATTTGTCAGGCGTAACTGATGTTGGATTATATATATATATATATATATGGACGCATAGAACTGTGAAGTACCATGGCCAGCAGCTTAGTACTGAGTACTGAGTTGAATGTAATAAACTGAGTTTTTGCAGACTTTTGATAGATAGACGCTCTTTTCAACCCAGTAGGTGTTCTTAATACTGGCAGTAAACCGGTTAGTCCCGACCCAGACATTCAAGCGGCGTTCTTTAAGAACTAAGATCTTTGCAACATTATGTTTTGTTGATATAAAATAATCACACTTAACATACCTTGGAATGATCCTAAGGTCGCGCTTCTTGTGGCACTCACAGGATGACCGGTGTCGAACCAGAGCTTTTCATTACCCTCGAAAAAGTCGCTCTGGTATTCATCGCTTGACTGGATTATTTCGCCATTCGGAGGACAGTGAGTTGCAAAGACCGAAAATACCCACCAGCGAAAATTCCAGTGAAAGTCCACTGAAAAGTCGGCATTGAACCCTCCAAACTGACTCTTCACTGGACACTAGATCTTCGCTCTCTCTTTTTCGTGTTGCTATCTCGCGTCGCTCGTCTCGCACAATGTACCTCCACTGATCATGTAATATATATACACGTCGGTGCTGTGGTGAGTTTCCTTCTGATTTTATCTTCAACTGAAACAATAGTGCTGGCAGATGGCATGATCCCAGGATGATAATGAAATTTGGTGGCAGTCGCTCGCGCGAGATATGCTTTAGATCAACAGGAACATGGCACTCACTCTTAAATGATACGTATAAATTATACGAATTGTAATTGGTGAGTTTACTGACAGCATGACCACAGAGATTCGTTTTTCTGGTGCTGTTTTTTCTATATTTTTATCTTGTTAGTAGTACAACAACAACAACAGTACTGCTTCTATTGCTATTACGTCACATCTTTACACACATATAGCTGTTAGATTTAATTTCCAGTTTTCGTAGAAGACACCTTGGCGTCTGCCCGCCTTGTTGGACTATACGGCGCGCCCCTTGCTCCTACTACTTGAAACGTGAGGATGACGACTATCATCGTGCTATGCGATAATGTATAAAGAACAACAGATGATTTCCGAAACATGGGACACCATTACTATATAGTGTAGTGGCGACTGAAGTTGCGAGTTGCTTCAAATCAGGTTAGATAAGTTTGTGCTTACAAAAATTAACATTCTTGTCATTTCTTATAGAATTTACCAGTAAATTTACCAGTAAATTTACCAGTAAATTTACAGTAAATAAATCAAAAGCTTGTTTCATATAGGCAACCCACGAAAATTTATTTCTGAATTTACGCCTGTCCTATCTAAGTAAAATAAAGGTTCCAGTTTGTTGACGGAAACCCGTGATTGAACTACTGGATTTAGTTTAAATGTGAAGATTAAGCTGAAAATCTCGTACTGAAAATTTCGTTTGAGCTATTCAGCGCCAAAAACTCGTTCTCTCGATGAAACTCTTGGCAGAACTTACTACTACCATTATTATGTGGTTTCTCCTGCCGTGATCTGAAATACCAGCTACGTACGTTTCAGAGAGGTGCGATATTCTTTACGGAATTTCAAAATAAATTGCCTGAATAAAATTCGTGGTTTCGGTATTACTCAACGTCAGACTTCTGCTGAAAAAGGGGAAGCAAAGACAATGCGTCTTATCGATTAAAAAAACAAGTACAAAAAAATACTTTTGGATAGCGGGGAATCGCGACTTAGACTTATCTTCTCCTCACTGATATTTTCACATGGATAATATTTAGCGCCGCTGTCATCTGCATCACTAGATCTGTAACATAAATCTGCTGAATTAATTTTTAGGAAAAACAAACGACGATTTGGAAATGGAAGCTACCATGATAGCTATTTAAGGATAATCCTATACAAACGGGCGCTAAAGTAGTTCCCATTTATCTGGTTGCAATCTTTATTCTAGTTGGCTATTGTTTGAATACACGAACTTATAGCGTCGGTGTGTGTTGGCATTTTTTACTTACTGCTTGTTTTTATACGGCGCAGGGTTATTTTTGTAGTGATTTTGTGGTATTTTATAAAATTACTTTATTTTTTAATAAGTAAGCTCAAGAATAAAAAAAAACGACGAGTAACCATGTTCAAACTGTAAAAAAACGGCAATTTTGCTGCTGATTATTCTTGAACAGTATGATGGCCGCAGTCTCTACAAGTCAGTAGCCGATATTAACCTGAGACGAGTTGGGTGAAAGTTATGGTTACCTAATATTCTGTAGTATATGCGTAAATCCGATGGCTTATAATAATGCACGCGATCCGATAAAAACATTACGATTAGATATGAAAAAGCACGCGCTTTGTTGATGAAATAATAACTCCATTCAAAACCGTTATATAAATGCAGTTCACCTTGTCTACTTCACGCGTCTGCATGTTTACCATCAAGTTTTGAGAAACAAATATTTGGAAAACAAAACTATTGGGAGATACTCGTAGATAATTAGGCCATCATTACATTAAAATAACGCTATGAAAACAGAAGAACAATGCAGAAAAGTTGCAGCCGTCGCACAGATGACGCCAGTTCCTATTCTATAAACTTCAGTTATTGTGATCTTGGTTACTTCCGTGCATTAATGAGGTCAAATCATAGAGTGACGGTCATTCTCTAAAATTCGGTTTCCGCGAAGTGACGATAGATTATATAAATAGCAGCTATGCGGCCGCCAAGAGCGCTGATGTTTAAAATATCACATGTACAATATAGAAGGAAAGGCAATTCACCTCATTGAATTCAAGAACTACATTAGTTCAAAGATTAGCCACCTTTGATAATTCTGTTTGGTAATTAGAATTAAAGAAGCATGACGTTTTGAGTTTACCAAATTTATGTTTCATAATTGCTACTACGAGAGCAGATAGATTTGGTTTAGTTTTTTTTAAAATAAAAAATGTTTAACTCTAAATTTTTTGTTAGAGACCTAGCTTTTCTCTAACTTGTTATTTCTTAAGTTTATCAAATCCTCTTTTTTTGATGCCCAAGCGAGTTTATGTAGTGAATTTTTATGCAGATTATCGCGTTGAATTCTAAATTAGGTGAATGTCGCAGAAATTAGCTACCAAAAGTTAATTTGTAAAATTTACCCGTGCACAAATTCAAATATTATTTTACTCATGCGATGGAAATAAATGCAACTCCAATTCGACCAGCCAGGTAGCACAAATTACCTGGTAAAATTACGTCTACTGAATATTCGTCGTGATACAACGGAAGCAAGGTGTTACATATATGGGTTTGTGTAGTGCACTTTAATAATTAATTCGTATATACGCGGAAGGATGCACTGCGTATGGCCCTTTGGAAAAAACCAGTTAGAGTATAACCACATATTGATTAAATTTTCCAGAGGAACAGAACTCAAGGACAGCTCGATTTTCTCCATTTCCAAGTACTTAAGTTTAGGCAAGATTGAACTTGAATGAGTTAGTATAGAACCCAGTGTAAAAAAATATTGTTTCCCGTTATACTAGTCCCTTTTTGGCGGTTCGAGCCTATCTGATTATCTGATTTTAAATAAATAGAGTTATCTGATTTTAAATAAACGGCCTGTAGTGGTTGAAAGTGGTCATACAACTACCTCGAGTATTTCAGGCTAAAAAACAGGATAACTGACTAGAACGTAATTACTTTATTGAATCGTAATGACACATCTGAAATTCCTACAAAATGTTTATGCATTTGCAATTTGTGTTGAAAATACAATTTATGTCACGGATACGGTAAAATTGATAATGTCCATAAAAATCGATATGACTGCGTTTTCGCCAATCGTGATGGGGGTCTGCCACAGGTTACGAAATATATGCTCCCAATGGAGAAGAATGTACATTCGTATACCCTTCCTCATCAAGGTTAAGAATCATAGGTGAATATTTGTCATGTGTATGGAATAAATAAGTGAAGTTACTGGTAGTTCTAAGCGGCGTCGATGCTTTGCTTACCACAATCTAACTGGATCTTGTGGGGTCAACAAATTGAGTACAACACTGAGGCAAACCGTAATGTGCTACTAGTTATGATAAGCTGCGAATTATGGTATATAGTCGTAACAAAATGGATGTGATACTATTATATAGCTTTGTACACACTATATATGAGCCCTTTCAATACACAAGCACACACGCTTTATCAAATACATATGTATTTCAACAAATTGAGTCAAAAGGGCATTTCATTGAAATAAAAGTCTCATCAACAACTTTGTATATTTGTGGATAAAATATGTTCAGCATGAGGTGTGGAAGTGGTGCTTGAGAAATAATTCTCGCCCTGTTGTATGTTTGGGAAAAGGATGAGGTCCATTGCATACTTGGTAGCTTAGACAGTTTCTCGTGCGACAAATATGCTTAAAAATATTATAAAATATTTTTGAGATATACCTTTTATATGTACGATTTACACCTAATGTTTATATCAATTTTCTGAATATTTTGGCATATTATACGTTCAAAACAAAACGTGATATTTTTTAAGCAATGTAAAAAATAGCGCCGGTTAAACCTCCTACTGAATAACGGTTGGTTGTCTCCAATCGGGTGTGGCATTCTAATTCCCTGATTTGCTGTCTTTAATGGTGCAAGATGCATATACAATTTAATTCTAAATATTCTTCTTTTTCATCTTGTTTTTGTTTGTTATTTTATTCTCGAAGGTTCGCATTGAGTAATTGATACACTAACCAGTTGTACAAATTTTTGCTGGTCTTATGCGAAAAATTAACCTTGTATTTTATGAAATACTGAAGTAACTGAAAAAATTATATGGTACATCTTAGAAAGGTCAAAGCATTGTCGATAACCCGAAAATACCTAATGCCGTTAGAGTCAGATTAACCAATAAATTATTTATGCTTGTCAAGTAACGGTCAAGCATATATAACACTTAGCTTGCACCGAGAAATCAACAATAACTTTCCTTTTGACGATTATTATTCCTAGTGTGCTGTATATTCTGTCCATATAATTTTACCAAACGTGTGATTATCTGGAGAAGTCAATGATTAAATGAAGCGATGCTAACTAACCTTTTGTGGCATTCTGAGATTAGAGCGCGATGCGATTGTACGGGTAATTATCGGCATGATTAATGCTGGCATTTACAAACATGCGGTCGATAGATAGCATCACAAGATACAGTTTCGACTGGGTTTGGACGTTTGATGCCATTGGTTTAGCGCTTGGCGCTTCCCCTAGACGTTTTCAGAAAGAACTGAATTTTTGAGTGCATTAGATGTTTCTTGATATTGGGCTGCAGGCTGTATTGGGATATTTTCGCTAATGGCCATATCACGACGTTGTTCCGATTGCGTGTGGTATGGCTGTAGTCGGGGAACCAATGCTGCTCGTTCAGTCTCTGAACGAGTCGGAGTCTGAGATTGTTGTTTTCTTTTCAGAACATCCTTGTATTGCGTTGAATTCGAATCATCGGAGGATGATTTGCAAATGAACACTAGCGACAGAACTATTAGAGTGACCTGCAATCGAATATGTTTTCCAAAAAAAAGCACTATTAGAACTTCGTCAAATTGTTCCATATATATTTCGCTAGGATGTTCAGCACGCCTGGTGCCGTAAAGAACTATTTCTAAAAAACCTTATTGGAATGTAATTTCGTGTTGTGTCATGGAATAGTTATTTAATCTTGAAATTTTGTGTGAATCTTGGCGAGGTTGTCGCTGTTTCTTGGGAAATTGAAGCCACCCAAAGTTTTATCCGTACAACAGTTGGAGGCTAAACCAACCTATTTCACATGACCGCGAACAAAACATATCACGGTGTTATCTAAATCATTATTGTGCACGGAAAAATTTGCCATTTCAATCTTTGATATTTACGGACTGAGAAATGCCGTGAAGCAATACTGATACATCCACAAGCTTCGTGAGACGTTTGCTTTAACTTTCAAATAGTTTTTTTCTTTGTATAGAGACCCTGCGGAGTAAGACACATATTTAGCCCAGATTTAGGTTTGCTATCGAGGTTCTTATAATACTTATAAGAGCTTTGTGTATATGAAAGCAATTCGGCAACAATTGTTGTTTTTGATCACTCATAACTTACCTCGATCAGCAACGCAAGCACACACAATAGGCCGAGCGTCAATCCATGCTTGAATAAGAAATCCTGAAGGGCTTTTACGCACCCCTACAAAAATTCATAAAAGGACGAGCATCTTCACTTTATGCTCCTGTAGAGTTTTTTTCACATAGGTTCTGGCAAAATACTAGAGTAAGCCAGGGCTTCATATTATTTTTCTCATATACAGTATTCACAACTGGATCCGTTAAATGAATACATTTTAATGTGACACGTCATATAAAAATGGTTATTGTCTATGAGTTGAATTAAGCAGTATTTTGTAGGCCAAGAGTCCATAGTCCTTCTAAGCCGCTCGGATAAAATCGGATATAAATTACGGCTATGCGTTTCTTCATTGACATCGACTAGGGATGTATTTGAGACATGTATGTACCATGTCAAACATATATGCATAACATGTATTCAAACTATGTACTTACAATGTCGTTATACATAATGCCCTGATTATAATCGTAGTTGTAGCCGTAGATGGAGTAGTCACGGTTGAAACAGCTATTAGGAACTGTTATCCTTCGCATGGTGTAGTCTTCAATGCCCCTCGTAGATCCGCAACATCGAAGCTAAAAAAGCGGAATGACTATTAGAAGAAATTACGGTTTTTAAGATGAAGTCTCTTCCTCTAGGGCCAATATGTTCAAAAAGACCTGAAGCCTGAAGAATAATTAATGACTGCAAGGTTGCTCGGCAAATGGAAAGGTTATACAATTATCTACACTAACTAGTAGGGTATGTCAAGCGACACCTTGATCTCTTATCTAAAACGGACCAGAGCTGAAATGGTGTTCAGTAGGCAGATCTAACATTCCTTCGTAAATCTTTGTTATGAATTTACGGAATATGTTTTTTTATAGTTCACTTGCATAAATGTAACAATTTCTAAAATCACTGTAATTATTATTTTTCAATTTGTGCTCACTGTAAACATCATTGCCACTGCTTTTTCTGCCTCCCATTTGGATACTCACGAATTAAACAAGTGCCGAACTAGTGAGTGAAGGGCAAACTGAGAAAAGCTTGCTGTGTACCCGCTGGAAACGGATGCTTATCGCATGACTCTATTATTTATAACTTGACTCCTAACGAACAGATCGATAAAATCTAAACATTCAACCATTGAGCAGCTTTAACAACAATTCCAGTCATCCGTTTCGAACAACAATAGAAGCAGCAATAGAAACAACTGTACTCACACGATTTGTAAAAGTGACTGAAGCGATTTCGAGCTCCTTTTAGGCCTAAGTTCAAGCATAAACCTTAAACCATATGGGTGCATAAGTGTTAAAGAGGAGTTCGCTCGAAGCATTCAACTTGCTCTCATTACTGCGGGAGCTACGTGGGCCTTGCTTGGATCTGACATTTCCGGTCAATTTTACAGCAGTTCGATCAGTTTGTTTCTGCTTTTCACCAGGTCAACATCTTGCGCAAGGGCTAAGCGACAGTACGGCGCATCACGTCACTTTCAAACATCAGAGCATTCAACTTCACGCATTGCTTCCCTTATTGTTAGATATACAACTACAATGATGATACAGCAAAAATCTGTCATTTGCTCATATCAAAATTAGGAAAACACTCAAATTATTCACTTCGGTGTGTTTAAATGCATACGATGAAATAAGACTCTAACCAAAAATTAATTAAAAATTGTGGGATCAAGTAAAGTAAATCTGAATTCACTCATAAGGCAAAACAACCAAAATGTTCAATGTTTTAAACTATTTTTAGAATTGCCTTGATATTAATACTTTCGAGCAGATTTTGCGATAGTGGTTTTTAGTTGACATATGATTCGCCGCGATAGGACGATATATTGAGGTACAAACACAGAATTTAATACCTACAATAAGTTGAAAAGTACATTCAAATATGTCAACTTTATGACTAATTGTGTGTGTAAAATTGTTAAACAAAATTTAGGATTCGCTAGAAAATAATAAGGAACAATTCCTCGCCGTTGTTTTGTGGGTCTAATAGAAAGATCAACCAAACTTAAGTTTACTCAACCTTGCCGGCTTGTATATATTGGATGTAACTTCAATAGAATGTTTTTAAATGTTCTTTTACGAACCGTATATTCGATGAAGCTCAGGTCGTTCCTATTGAAGTTCCAGTTACCGTCTTCGTACCTATCGTTACCAGATCTCCACACCTCATGGTACTGGTGGATCACACGGTCGATTAAAATCTCCAGTTTGCCTTGCAACTATAAAACGTAGCACTAATGTTACTGTAGCGTCGTTCTATTTCATAGTTTCAAGAAATTAATTAGGCTAAGACTAGTTGACAGTATTTGCGTCCAGTGAGCTAAGCAAGTTCACATATTGAGTACAACTGACCTTCACACTATTACGGGGACGGGTATATCTCTGTCTGAATGATTTTTGGGCGTAACAACAGGAACCGAAAAGAACTAGTTTGACAGATTGTTTGATCTGTTAGTTTCGCACAATTGAATATTGCAATGGAAAATATGCTGCTACAAGATCTCAAGAGCGTGGCATAGCATATTATAACCTCAAGGTATTTTGACGGTTGGTTACCGAAGATGGACAACAGTTTAAATAGCGAACAACGCTTGTTTCTCTTAAGATTGTAATTAAAATGCATTAATTTATTTGTCCTTCAAAGATGTTAATATTTGGCAACAAATGAGTTCGGGGCAAATCGTCTTACAGGGCTGAATATCTCTAATGTACCTAAAGATCTATGCAAATCATTATGATATGTTTGTTGGTGACCAATATTGCCTCGGCAGTACCGCCTAGTTGCCAATTGTGTAAGCCATGATTGCTTGAATCGGTCTTTGGGAACATGAAGCGCTGCGTTTTAAAGCCCAAAATACTCATGAACCTCAAATCTACATTGCCATTTCTGATATTCAGTACAGCTTAGCGTCTAAAGCGTTCCGCACAAATATCAAAATTAATAGTCATCGAGCTAAACTTTAACAGCCACGTGGATTCGATGACGTCAGGGCAATATTTCCTTCAAAAGGACGCATCATAGGTATTACTTGTTGTTATAATCTTCTTATATTGAACACCTCATGCGATAAGCTAGCAGCTCATTAGATAGATCATTTATAATGCTGTGGTAAACACTGTTAGACTCCACAATCACAAATCTATAGTTGTATTCAGCGTTTCGCCTCAATAGGATAAGAAGGTGTCGCTGTTACATACTGTGCTTCCTTTTTGATAGTACCACGCGAGCACACAGGCTGCAATCTCAAGAATGATGAGACACCCGAGGAAAAATGAAAACTGAAAAAAGCACACATCATTAGTCCTCATTGATAAAGTCTAACAAAAATTGTTATTAGACAAGCGTAAATTGAAACGACTCACGTCTATATATACATGACATCTTATAACATCTATGTATGTTTCGTTTTGGTAAAAGTACTACTGTGTTTTATTAAATTCAAAGATGTCCGTCTAGCAAAGTTTTTTCCTTAGAAACATTATGAATATGCACAAAACGTCAAAGCAGTTTGCTCGTTTTGGTCGTGAAAGGCGTTGAAAGATATGTTTGCAATGAGAAAAGTTACCCAGTTTTTGTACGGGGTTACAGCATATCTTTTCTCGTATCAATCGTAGTTAAGTACCTTTTAAAAAATATAGCATAGCTCTGATTCTAGAGCCCCATATTGATTATTATCGACTTTATTTATAAGAGCTGCCAAAAGATTTAGGTCAACGCGTGCTGGGATAACAAGCTTCAGTATTTGCAACCGCAAAATTTCAGTTCGTTAAAAAAAATTGGTTAGGTAAAAAAAATAAACCGTAAACACAGACGTTTTATAAGTTCTATGAGCAGTATTTCTACAGATGAAAACCTCGGTCAATTCAGAATTAGCTCGAACTAATGTTCAACTTCAAAAGTGTGTTAATTGGATTGGATCGATATCTATTTAAAAGTTGTTTAATTTTTTACGCTTACTTTGCTTTACAATATTTAGTATGTTTTTTTCTATGGAAGTAGTCGAAGTCCGTCTGAATATGGAATTTCAACCGAATCCCATGTCAATACTATGAAGCTCCGCTGTATAAATTTTAACCAAGTCAGCGTTCACTACTTAGGTCAAACAGTATAGGATTATACTAAAAGTTTACATTTATCATCTTGTAAAAAAGATCAACGTCCCTAAAAAGCACCGACATTAACCTATGGGAATCTTGTGGACGCATTCTACACATAATCGAAAAATAATGCTCTGCGTTGATTCCGAGAATACATATATGTACAGATATACATTTAGCGTATCGACAAAACAACAATATTGAAGTTAATACAATGACTGTCATATGAATTATAAGAGAATGTTTTTGTCCTAGCATAAAATAAACCCTTCAATTGAAGTGTTGCTTTGTGTGTACCAATACAAATAGCATTCCAATAATAGCATGCTAGAAAACACGTCTTTAATAAAACAATGTATGGACAACGATGTATAGATGTATTAGCATAGGGCACATTGAAAAAGTATAAAAGCTTACAAGGAGCAGCATCAATCGATGGCGACTGTTCACGGCGATGCAACCGAGAATTCCTAAAACGATGATAAGTGCGCCAATGATTATTACCAGAAGCGCGGCATTCTGCAGGGGGCCGAACTGCTGCAACGATTGGAGTCCGCTCGTCCGAGCATCACTAAGCAGCAGGGAGCCGACGATTACAACCGCCAATCCAATCAACTATAGATACGTTACATACAGTAAATCGAGCAAATCATAATAGATTAATAATCAAATACAGAAACTTGCTTACTTTTTTTATTTTTGCCATAAGTGCTCAATGTTTGAATTATACCTAAAAACGAGCTCGGAGTGTATAAACAAGGCAGAATAAGTGTTAATGCACTTGGTAGTAATGTGACATGATGTTGAGAATCTTAAGTTTTCAATGCAGGCAATATGAACGAGACTAGGAGGAAGAGGAGGGGCGAGAAACGAAAAAAATATTTGTTATTGTTATCTAGGTTTGTTTACTAAAATTAATCATGATGAACACAGAAATATTAAAGCCAATTAACTCACACGACATTTGAGGTGCCTTTTGATCTAGTCTATTCTTAAACTTCTAAAATGTACACGTCAGTTATTGGAAGTTAAAAGTGACAATGTAATATAGGATTTTATCATATCATTTTCTTATGAGCAAGATAGTAAACAAAGTAAATAAAGACATAGTAAATGTTCTAATTTCATCAAAGCTTATCAAACTTTCGAGAGCCATGCTACACAATACGCAAAAAATCTTTCTCTCTCATTGACTCACAGTCTCGGTTAGTGTAAAAACTGCAGTCAACTTCTACCTCTTTTCCACATAGAATGAATAAGGGTGAATTAGTAGGGAAAATCTAGAGAGGAGGTCTTAGACAGCATTTGTGGTAGATGTGCCGAACTATGTTCTTTACGTGAGTCATTGTAATGCAAGTTCATTGCAACAAAGGAAGGCGTGTTCGACAACGTGGAAACAAGTGAAACTTTAACGCCTATCTTAGAATGCAGAGACGCCAAATAAATAGGAGCAGTTAAGTTTTACCCAGTCGGCGTAATTCATACAATTGTTTGGAGAAGATAACTCTGGACGGCTCGATTATTAGGCCTCTCTACCAATAGGAACGTCAATCAATCATTCTTTTTAAATGCGCTACTGTCAAATTGTCAAATAGTAATTGCAAAACTTGCGAATATAAAGAAAAAATCTCAAATAAATACATTCAATTAAGAACATTTCTTGATTTAGTTATATGCTTTTTGATGCTGAAAGGGAAACAGTTGCAGTTTTGGAGCGTTGTGGCAAGACTGAAGGTGCACTTAGTACTAGACAATGCATAGGACTGATGAAGAGCTCAAAATAAAGGATTAGAAGTACCGCCTCCTCCGTACCGTACCGTAATGTCACAGGGTGATAGTACGATTTTCGAAGGAAATAAACTCGAGAAATAAACTCAAATTTCGCATATGCACCTCGGTGGCGAAAAATGCATATAATTCTCTAGTATATCAAATTTGCGCCATTGTTAAGGGGACAGTATGATACTCAAAACACTGACACAGTTTATTGGAGCATAATTAGGTTCAACTACATAGATTTATTTCAATTAACTTTGCAATCAAATTTATCGTGCTCTTTGCCAATTAGCGTATTTTTGATAACGAGATAATCTGTATTTTGTATATATATGTGCTCTATCACAAATCGCGAGTGCACTTCGTAAAATTAGAAACCGAATATTTTCCAGAATGGACGTGTTCCGCACATTATATGTAAGTGGATCCCGGATATATAAGTTATTACAACAGAAGAGAGACTCTACTTATTTGGCAAATTTTGAAAACCCAAACACTGAGCTTTAGTCTTTTCAGATATTTGATGAATCTATTCCGTCCTAAAGTAGGTTTGAGTACTGAGCATAGACGCGGTTCTTCCGAAAATACCTTGTGGAACCTTCTTGTTACTTTTTAGAAGATAAATCTTGTGCTGAGTGAAATCTTTAAACGTATGCCCTAAGCTATTGTTAATGTCATACTGCACGTAAGTATAAATTCAATCCTTATGTATAGTTACCACTTACCCATAATACGGCTGTTAGCGCCATATGTGTTATTTCAAGCGCTCCACTGGAGCGTCTCGGTGAAGAAGAGGACATTGTCAGGGAGCGATGAGCTTCCGTTTCTAAAACGTCAAATATTTATATAGTCAACCTGATGGTCTCCCAGATTTTCAACGTCATATCTTTTTCAAGTCGCGGCTTTGTTTTGAGACCAGAAAAACGTTGTTTTGAGACTAAGCAGAATAGACGATAGATGTGCTAGAAATAACATGACAAATAATAACACTTTCTTACGCTGGTATGTTTTCTTATATACAGAAGTATTTGACCAAAATTATTCACTAAGGTGAGGCATTGGAGTTCAGTCGCTATTGTTGGCCACCCAATCTCCATCATATTTGTTTATTCAAACAGATTTTCGTCGGTTTTGCGGTAGAAAGTTTATTGTCGAGTAGAATACGACTTCGTATAGTTTGTATGAAGCTTATTTGAATACTAATTAACGCTCTGCATTCTTGTCGGCAGAAGCATAACAATTGTAAAACAAATTCTGCTATTTAGTTTTTCGTTTTACTTTAAATCTTAAATCATCAATTAAGTATATCATACCGAAAAAAAATTAAATTATTCAAAACTGAAAAATTTGCTTATAGTCTAAAAAATACATGTTTTACTATTTGTAATCCTTTCGACGCATACGACTTTTTTACTCTATCGGGACGATATCCGTTGGACAGCAACATTAAGCGTAATCCAGTTTCGCAGTCATAAAAGATAAATCATCCAAAAATATTCGCATTTCAATTTCTATGATAAACAGCACAAATCCACCACTCGGATGCAAATTACGCACAACACCAATATCACGTTATTTCTGACTAGCTTGCTCACTTGGACTGATTGACTGACCGAGACTTCGTTTGTATTATATTTTGCGGTCCTATTTACAACTTCTTCACGTTGGTACCCTTAAAGGGTAACCATTATCCACTATGAGCCATTACAGACGTCGTCGTTCCAAGTACACAAACAATTGCGCCTGATATCTTTTGTGTGTTCTCCTTTTTTCGCAGCTCCTCTGCTCCGTTCCATACCTTTCCCAGAGATTCTATTTTCTGCCGACGG
Source organism: Tropilaelaps mercedesae (assembly GCA_002081605.1). Classification (NCBI taxonomy): domain Eukaryota; kingdom Metazoa; phylum Arthropoda; class Arachnida; order Mesostigmata; family Laelapidae; genus Tropilaelaps; species Tropilaelaps mercedesae. The sequence continues at coordinate 1,365 of MNPL01007739.1, read as the reverse complement.
CCGCTCTTTTGTTCGTTGCCCTGCTGACCTCATTTCATTGTTTTGTGTTTGCAGCGGCATTTGCTTGTGCTCCTTCTGCTGTCTAACGATGGCCGTTTCTATAAGCAGTCCTCTACTTTCCTCTTTGGGAAACTCAACGCCAACAGAATCATCAAAATCGTATCCGCCGCCACGGTGCTTCTTGGCACCATTACAGCGGTCTGCATGAGGGTCTCCGTCGTTTACTCTTAGCGGAATGATTATCTATCTCCTCGCCATCATGGGCGTCTCCGATAGTAACCTACGGTACAATACACCTCCTGACAGCCTCCTACGAGCTCTAAATCTCCCTACACCCTCCTCCATCCGTCCCGGAAACAGCGGCTAATAGCTCGTTTCCTTAATAGCGTCTGGCCACACAGTCTCAAAGGACGATCTCCAGGCTTGCAAGCGCAGCGCCTAGTGCCCCTCGTAACGGCTTAGCACTCAGTCTAGTTGATCTCACTGCCTGGCTTCGTGTAGTACCCGGGTGAGTGTGCATTTGTTTGGTGCTCTTAACGCCTTCTCCTTTCTTTTAAGCTATAAATAAAATCGCTACTGGAGCAATAATAGAAATAACAAGAGCAGGTGAAAGGGTTACAAGAAAGGCAAAAGTACGAGCTTCGTGGTGCCCTGCCGCCGACGCGGCCGACGCTCCTTTGTGGTCAGTCGTCACTGCTCTTGTGCCGCAGTTGTGTGCCGCTCCGACCCACGCAAGCAATAGTTGTTCGCCAACGATCGAACGACGATCAACGAAGCCCGTTCATAGCGCAGTTTCTAGAGAGATAATGACACACAGGTTGAGCTATAAATGTACGCTAATAGTAGGTGGTTAGAGCAAGCTAGCTGCTGGTAATAATGCGTAAATCAGCACGATGCTATGGAACAGGGGTCCAATGCCAGACGGCAGCAGAAAACAGAACTGTTGAAAGAATGCCTTCGTACGATTCAAGGTAGTCGTCAAGTAACACTGATTTGTCTCTTCACTGCGCAGGCACTTCACGTGAATGAAAGAAAACACACGTAGCATCATCTGTGGAAGGTTCCTCAGCGCAATTCTACTCTTCGCGACGGTTGTTCGTGCAAACAAATGTAAAAAGGGAGAATGTAGCAAGCAATTAGCGGAAATTATAGTAAACACTGATAATACTATAATATTGATAAAATTGTCATCCTGTAATCAGGCTTTGTAGTAATGTGTGTTTTCCTCATATATGTTTAATGTAGCCCATAATATAAGATTACTGTGGACCATTCCTTGTTACAACAACGACTAAAATGTACTATTAGAATTATTTTCTGTATAATAATAATAATAATAATAATAATAATAATAATAATAATAAT
>MNPL01007733.1:3395-35658 GCA_002081605.1 Tropilaelaps mercedesae | reverse complement strand
TATATATATATATATATATATATATATATATATATATATATGCTCAAAGTTATCGTACTTAAATTATCTACTCATATCTGCTTATGTCGTAACTTAATGCACAGCTTCAAATACGATAATTAAGTCTTAGACAAAATTACGTCCATAGGATTTGGTTCACTTTTACCGTTCAGCGGGCTAATAATGAAACGGTTTGAAATTAAATTGACATACATTTCTTGTCATCTTGCATTACTTTATAAGACGGACTTTATGAATATGAATGTGCAACGGTGGGGATTAAACCCGTGTACCTACGTGTCTCCTCCGGTCGCAAGGCGCACACGAATGCATTATGCCACTGAGCTCGAAAATATGTGATTACAGCGAACCGGACCTTACCGCACGGTTAGAAAATCCCATAGCCATGCAAGTCGATCCAGGGATATTTATACCAATCTGACATACGATAGTATTAGGGCAGCGCGAAACACCCGTAGAACTGTAGGTGAAATTATTGAATTCGCTAAAGATGCACCTGAATATAGAGCTGTATGTGAAGACATAGACGATGTTGACGTTGTGGGAAATGATATTCGGCAGTCAAACAAATGGAGTGATAGGTGGGATCTGCTGCATAAAACTAGCTAGTCCCACCAATGCGTAAAATTCTTGTAAGACTGATCTTACATCACTAATTAAATAGTAACGATTCGGTTCCAAAAGGGCCCTAACAGTTCCTGCCTACTCTGATTTGGATCACTGCGAAATCTCTCTATAAAAAAACGAGAAGTACTAAATATTTCTGAAGCACCCAAATTTTCTACAATAGGTATATTCTCATATTCTTTTATCGTAATAAAAAAGTCTATTGGACCAAATGCATCCTGATACTCACAGGGTTATCTGTATGTACAAAACGTAATGTCAAATCTAGGTTAAAATTCATCTACTATTACTAAAGCTAAATGCTCCTTTATTGTATGTGACTATCTGTGTATGGCAGCAATGTTTTCTTACTTGAATAAAGCTTGGCAGGTATATAAAGTGTAGAGACTTTCATGTTGCGTAAAGGTACTTGGTATCTAAATGCATTCTGTTAAAAGTGGTCTTAGGTGGCACAGCTGTTATTACATATCATGGTTCTGCTCTCGTAAGGAATACTGAAAAAAAATCAGTTTTGTAATAAAGTGGATTTTTTGGCGGTTAGACTGATCGCATCGTCTTGTTAATCTCTATTTTGTTATAGGACCAGCTACTTACGTAGTACATTTTAACACTTACAATCATGGTATTTACTTGGCTATGTAATTGGAGGGCTACAAATAGTCCTCCTTAACAGTCTTTAGCAGCAACGTATGGATTTAATATCCTTCAGACGGTATGACGAACGATCCCGTTATCACGATCCCGCACCACCTCCGCGAAGCCAACGTTTTTGAATATAAAATGTTTGCCTTAAAAAGTTTTAACAGCTTGGAAAGTCTTGTTATCTAAAAGCATTTAACTTTTCCGTTTTCAAAATTAGTTAATTAGACAGTATACTAAACAGTAAACAGTATACTAGAACTTCTCCACCTCATTGAACATACTACCTCTTAAAGTTTTTTCCATTCCGGTACACCTTGACCTAACGCTCGACAGCGACCTTTAGATTTTTAGTAAGAAAATTTCTACTAATAATTGCTAAGCTCAAAAACTTAGACCAAAGCAGAGAGTATGTCAAATATCTGTCGGTGGAGAATACGCATATATTTAAACTTAAAGAGTTAATTGCAATCCAACCCTCACCATTTGTATAAAATGAAACGCGAACTTCACGCAAGATGATAAACGCATACGAAAAAGATTAGGTAATTATATTAAGCTAGTAATTCTAAATGTAATTATGTACATGAATAAACCCTTCTTCAGGTAAATAAAAGAGAGAGATCTGTCACGAAAAGTCCACTCACTTGCCAGCACGATAGGCAAGTACATGTTATAGAATATAGCAGTGACATACAAACGTACAGATGGTGTAAGACAATGTTGTTTTGTGTCTCGCATAGATAGGACGGTGTCATAAGAGAGCGCACAACACGGTACATATATACATGCATCTTGACGTTCACCGCGCTAGATGTATCTCGAATGACGCGCCGCCACATAGCTGCAGACTATATTCGACGGCGTCTCGGTCCCCTATAATTTTATCGGCGAGGGACCGCGAAATAGCGTAGAATGGAGCGTGCACGGCCACTACAACACCATTGCAATCTTACAACGGCCGATATTACCGGTAGTACTAGCAGTCTAGCCATGGTTCTGCAGTGGTCAACGGCAGAACGTCACCAATCCGCCTTAGATTGCCAACATCTAACCTGCTGTCGCCAACCTCTAACTTACTCGCCTATTAACGTTAACATACCAAAACTCCCAAGCTGTTTGAACTGTGCAAACTAGGATTGCACATGGCTGTCTTGGTTGCAAAGCCTTTTTCTTGATAACAGGAGCACAAGCAGACTATGGTCGTCATAGTTTCATATTTCATTTCCCATCCTTCATTCAAGGGTATTATACATACCTATTTCTACGTCATTGAGAAAACTGAACATATCCGAGACAGAGAGTTATAGCATATCACACTGACGTAGTTTATGTACTACAGAAATTAAAGCAGGCTTTATATCGAGAAAATCGACGAGACTTAAAATTGACTAAACGCTGTCACAAGTCTTTCCACCAGAACGGGTCAGTTTTATTAACTGTTTTCAATTTCCTTGGCACATTATGTACAAATGTACAAAAATACTTATTTGTATTCACGCACTGATGTTCTTAGATAGGTGTACTTAAACTCCAGGTCTATGCGGATACGTTTCGCGAAATATTGCAGGTCTAATAAATTATTCAACAAATGTTTTACGTTTTAAAATTATCATTCAATTACCTATTATTCTACAATAGCTAACGTGTCTTGTTATTGAGTGTTACCTGCTCCACCTTATTTAAGGTGTTTCTGCCGTTTTAGCGAAAAAGATAATGTGTTAATTTAGTCTACAACATTTTGCCTCAAGTGTCGCATTTGATTTTCTGTTCCTTTGATCCGTACAGTTTTTTCCGAATCACTGTTTATATCCATTCATTTTCGCAGCTGCTCGGAGGGAGGAAACCTAAACCCCCGAAAATATGCTTAATTCATTAAGTAGCATTTGAATATAACAAACTCTGTGGTTGGCTGAGGTCGATAAAGTACTACCTGTGCTACTTATTCAGAGTTTCTCTAAAACTAAAGTCGACGCCTTACACAACTGGCGGTTTCAATGCTCTTAAATGAAGAGGGTTCCTTCTTTCCTAACCTTTGCCAATAAAAGCGTTATATCCGATCTTTATCCATTCATGTGCCAAATATGTCCTCTATATCATTTATATAAATCGAATTGAATATATAATGTAATTAATATATATTCAAGATTTACGTTCTATTAGGTATAGTGAGCACACATGAAGAGTACACATGAAGAGATTGGTTGTACCAATACCTGGTCATTGGTTGTACCAATGACCAGGCAGCTTCCATTTTTTATAGTTCTACGTCCAGTACGTTTTCAGCTTGTAGAATAGCCGTATGGTAAAGAGAGGAGCGCACCCTATCTACACCCGAACTGCGCATGCATTCCTATGAAGTTACCTACTAGAGTATCGATAAAGTATGTCTTTCAAACATAAACGCAGTCTGATTGTTTAACAGTCACAGGGCTACTAAAATTGATTCTCAAGGATACGCCTGCAAAATCCTAAAATTAATTTTCTTAATTAGCAGTTTGCTTCAAAGACTGCTTCCCTAAGTTCAAAAACTTTTGAGAGCTATATACGGGCCAACATTTAATATCCACAGTATTGCTTTCGGATTAGTCCTTAAGACGAATTCTATAAAGGTAAATGTGTAATGCGTGCTTCAATGGAGACGTAGGTTTATACGCTTCACGTACATTGAGTACTTCAAATATTCTACGGGTGGCCGATTTTACAACCATTCAGTTTCGTACATTTATATTGCTCTTTACCTCATGTAGCTTGGCTCAGAATCTCTGGGTTGATTTTCTAGGCGAAGGTTAACATTGGGGTCGTTCGTACAGGCAGTGACGGGACAGGCTACGCTCAAGCCGGTAAAGAATTATTAGACGCTTTCTGTTCTCTGGGAGTTGACGGTTGCTGTAAAGTTAAGTTGCCAACCAGATTCGAAAAACTCAAAAAAGTCAAGTAAGCTCAAGGATATAAAAAAAAGGGGTGTCTGAAAAAAACATGTCATGTAGTTCTGCGCAGTGTCAGCGTAACGTATGAAGACAGGATATATTGTATCGGGAAAGCTTCCACTAAATCCTCACGCTACGGACCAACAGAATAAGTACTCGCGACGTTCTTCCTTTCTTCGGTTCCGTAGGTCAGACACCAAAAACGTAGTAAGCACAGAAGCTGCCCCACATATATATATATACATATATATATATATATATATATATATATGTGGGACAATCCGGTTTAATAAAAAGCATGCCTTGAGCTTCAAACCTTGCACTAATCCTGCGAGTAAGGTTAAATATAACCCCAATAGCGACACTTCGAGTTACTTCAAAGAGTCTTAAAGGATTACGAGTGTTTAATGTCTCAGGCAATGATTGCAGGCTCGTATTCGCAGTAAGAGCACTCTCTAGAGCACACAAGAAGGTCTCGAAAAGTGGTCCAATCTAACGTAGTCTCGCCAATGTTGCATAACATCGACGTTTAATGCCTTGAAATAGTTGAACTAGCTTTGTTTTGAACTACACTTTAAGCCGAGGCGTAGTATATTCCGTTCTATTCCTCCCGAGCTCGCAGTTATTCTCTCAACAAACAACGGTTTTATCCACCTATCTCAAGACCATATCTAAAAAGTTATCATACTGTCATGTGCTCTACGTTTTTGGAAGATGACATGTATATAGAGCAATTAAGACAGTAAGCTGACCGCTGAAAGATATCTGTTCGATTTCGAGATTTGAATAATGCAGTCTTGTAGCTTACTCCAAGTGCCTGGTGGGAAATCTTTCTCAAAGCTTTCAGGATGGGTTATACTGGGGCAAAAGATTTCTAGCATTCATAGAGACACATGTCAAGAAGGTTTTTGGCTATTGAGGTATGAAAAAAAGAGCCTCAAGCAAGCAAAGATGACCTTAGTTTATCCGGCTTGTTCAAGAGTTCTAAGCGTATGCCTTTTTTCTCATGAATGCTGCACCCTTGCAGCTTATTTTTTTATTCTAATCTGCTGTAAATAATTTATCTACCTTAAAATAAAGAAATTATATAAAGCTAAGTAGGTTTAAAGGAAATATTACGGCAAGCCAGCTGTTTACTGGCCCCCGTACGGTACGGCTTTTGTGCTGTGGGTATTATTTTACGGCTTTTTTTCTATTCTGGCGGCCGCATAAGTGTGCTTGATTGTGAGCGTGTACACTGCATGAGGTTATAACGATGTTATAGAACTGCACATTTACGACATACATTTTCGTACATCAATCCTCAGGCGTCGACAGGGACGGGGGAAGAAGCTACCGCTGCTGCATCTGCCAACTACTAATGCCGCACATCGTCCTCCTGTGTACACCCATGAGATGAAAGGGTCACTTAGATTGGTCGTATATTATGCGATTGGGTTCAATATTACCCGTTTATGTATACAATAAGCTTGCCCAACAATATCATAAACAAAACACTCTCAAAAGAGACCATTAGTTAAAAGATATTCTTTAAAAATTGTTAATCCTACTAGCACACTTGTGTCATACCCACATTGAGCACGTGAGTGATTCGAAGTAACGGGTGATCATATGAAGCTCGTTGAACAGCGAGAGTAAATATTATTTCCCGTATCTTTGCTATAAAAATTCTGAGTTAATAGTTGCAGTCTTTAGAGTACACATATCCTTAAAGAAACGTTCAGACCCATTTTATGTAATTAAACTTATAGCGTACGAAGTTACATTTTTATTTAGGTAGAACTCAGCACAGTAAAATATAAACTGAGGAAACTGTGATTAATTTAACACTGCTAGCATGTGACGCATTTGTTATGCTCACGAACGATAAAGTTATCACATTCATCGCTTAATTGCTTCAACAAAGTTCAATTTGGGAAGTTGTTGATAAAATTATAATTAAATCGGGTTCTATTCAAGTAAGTAATTCTTAATACCCACTATTTCTACTATAATCAAGTTCCTTACTCTGCTTTCTTAGGTCAATAACGAGTCGCGGAGCTGACTAATTGAGTTCGAACACAAAATATATATCAGTTAAATGGTAACTTAAAAGCATTGCTCCTATTAATGCAAATATGAAATGCAATCGGTGGAATCAAGATAGAAGATAATTTATTTCAAAATTGTTCACTTGAGATGTTTCGACACTACCAACCTTTTTATGCCTATTTAACTACAAAAAAAACATGAATAGTTACAATTACAGTTAACCTCTCACACCTCAAGTATCGTACTAGCGAACTACTTGGATTCAGGAACTCTCTCGACCTGTGCCGATAATTGGGACTCAGTATTCTGCAAACGACAAAAAACTGAATCAACTTTACGAATTAATTGTATAACACACGGTTATTTAAATTTAACCATGCGAAATTCGGAAAAAGGCATCCCGCTTTTGCCAGTGTTTATTAGTCTTATTGTTAGAGCTTTTAAATTATTAGACGTATCGCCTTCTCATACATGTATGTGTAATAATATGTTAGCGTGTAAAAAAACATATATGAGTCAGCAGAAGTAAGGCGTGTAGTACTGTACAGCATTGTTTCCAGCGAACTGCAAGTCGTTCCGTTCGACTATTACCACTAAAAATTTTGCGTGGCGTCGGGTAAGTAGCTTATACTCCGGAAACTCTCTGATCGACTTTTCAGCGCAGCTATGTGGGCGCTTTTCTAATAACAAAACCGCGAAGAAGTGAGCGCTTACGCACTTATTTAAGCCATATACACTGTTCAAGTTCCAGGAGGGCAACTGGAACGTGCCGGTGCGTGCCTCATCGCACCGGGTTTATGCACTTACACTACGCCTAGCTAAAGCGTTGATAATACGCTGAAGTACCGTGATGGCGTTGCGCAAATACAAAAAAGAGCTTTAAAGGGAAATTATTTCGGTTAAAAAATAGAAACAACGGTGTTCTGTTTGTCATTCACACGCAACATAGGCATTAGCTATTCAAATAACGCTACCATACTATTTTGTTAGTACTAGTGGTTATATACAAATCGCTCATGGTGAACGTGTGTATTATCGGTTTTATATTTTAAGCCATAGAGAGTCTGTGCTGCATCTTTTTGAAGTCTAATTAATTTATTAGAGAAGTACTGATGATTTAGAAGAAATGCTGCTCTTATAGCATTTCTCTACCTTGAAGTTGATGTCTTTACTGGGTGAGTCGCATTAAAATGCCGAAGCTTTTAGTCATATATTATTATTACTAATTATTATTATTATTATTATTAGTATTCTTATATATGTATTATTGGTATTCAAAAACCATATGAGTAGCTCATACAGATAATTGAGGATTTATTGGAAAACTGCAAGTTGACTTAAGCGCAGGCATGTCGCGACTTCTGTCGCATCCAATATCCTACTTCGAACCATCTACCCCACTGCATGACAATATGGGTTGTCTGAGGATGAACTAAAATTTTGAACTTAACCGTCGCCTATCCGATTACCTATATATAACTGCGACCTTTCTTCGTATGCTAGTTTAGAATCGTTTTAGTTGTCTTAGTATGCGTATATTTCTGATAGGCACAGATTGCTGGGTCTCTAGCACCAAAAAGGTAGCTATTTTACAACAAATTTTTTCAAAGGACTTTATTGTGGAAAATGAACAGCATTAATCACATTTAGTTTTGGGTTTGGTTCCGCGTACGGTGTGCATTCATGCATTTCGGCTGCAGAGAAATGTGGTTATTGCGTGAAAAGATAGAGACATGTAGTTAAAGGTACCACAGCGCTACAGTTAGTAAGATTTACCAAATTGACTTTGTATTTTCTTTCTAGGCAGACACATTGTAATGGATTACGCTGATTTTAGTCCAACTAAGCTGAAAAGATTAGTGCATTTCGACTTTACAATGTTTCGGTAAGGCGCTAAAAACACTTCGCTGACCTATGCAGAATAAGTGTCATTTACGAGAAACAGATACAGAAGCACATTTGAAAGGGCATATACGATTGCATAAATTACTTTTCCTGTACAGTTTTGTTTGACCAACGTTGGTTTCCATCGCTTGGCCAAGCTACATCACATACATGAGATACATACATGAGCAGTCGTCTACAGTAAGTACACTACGTGATGTAACAGTCTTACCGGGTTAATAGATTTTTCCTCTCCGTTTTCAAGATACATCACGTACCTTAGCTCCAAATGGCTCCCTTTTATACCTACACCAGGTGAGTTCTGGTGTTAAAGATTCCAGTAGCATATACGGCTATTGACACCACGGTACTTACCCTTAACGAGACCTTTGTCTTCGTAGTGTATTGCTAGTAAGATGAAACCTGGCAGATGGATAGAAGCAGCCCGTTTTCTGTGTTCCCAAAAGCGGCTTGGCTTATTGCAACCTGCGGTAAACGATCTTCATGAATAGAAAACTACCCAGAAATACGGCAATCTGACCCGGAGTACGTTCTTGGCTCATCATTTTTCCGTTGCCTTTAAATTGCCTTCCTGCACCGATGCTTTTGCATCCCTGAACAGACAGACAAGGCTAAATAGGTCTATAGCCTACAAAAAAGACCAATTAGCTCTGCTTAAAACTTTTTTAATATTTAAAAATGAGCGCTTCAGTACAGAACGAGAAATGTAGGTACGTATTCAAAATGAAAATGCTGCATTTGCAATTAGTTTTAAGCGTTGGATGTAAAGTACCAGCCACGCAAGAAATAGAATACACAGTCGCTGCTTCAAGCAGCCAACCGATGACTCTTTTCAAAATGCCTGATGTCGTATAGGTATGTATGTAGACAAGACTGAATATATCTAAGGAGAGCTCCGGTATATTTGGTTTGATTATTTGATATTCATATTACGCCTATCTGGTCATGCGAAATTTTACAACGAAAATAGATCCGATCGATTGATCAATTTTGCGAGTCTTGTAGGTTTCTGTATTATTTCCCTCCAGCTGTTGTACTAGACACCTTGCGTGATCGGTATGCGCTCATCGCTATGTCATGTTAAAGTGCAGCGAATAACATTCGAGCAAACTTGGCCATCAAGTTTCTTGGAATACTCTTTGGACGACTTTATTAATTGAGGTGTTCATTTAAAATTCAAAATATACAAAATAGCTTGCTCTATAAATATGTCAAGTTGAAACAACACTTGCACTGGCTAACCTACGTAATACTTACGGACATTAATCCTTTTTACGTTGTGTTATTCAAGAAGATTAAACAATCTTGGAAAAATTGTTTTACCAAGCGGCCTGTTTCTATTAAGCGTAAGCTTATGATTATTTTGAGTGCGCTAAACACACATGGATCCACTTATTGAAATTTGCACTACATGATAGATGATCTTCCTTCCCTGTAGAAATTTTCGCAAAAGAGCGTCATGAAAATTTTTGTCGAACCAATTTTACTGTGGATGTAGCTTAGTAAACACTATTTACAGCGGAATCCGTATACGAAGAGGTGCCAAATGTGCGTGTTTTTCATGTAATACGGTTCTAAACTCACTATTAATATTTTTTATAGAAAAAGCATGGTATCGAGTTAACTTTCTTTCTTTAATGTTGTTTTTCGTTCTAATTTTTAATGTGCTAAATATTTTAGAGACAATTTGAAGGCCCAAATAGAGTTTGTTGTAACGTGGAACTTACTTTGCTCAATGGAACCAGTGGCGCCACAAGCGGCGGAAAAGCAAACTATATTGCACTTTCGGTTATCGGGTTCGCTGTAAAGGGCGCTCTTGTCGGGCGTGAGTTGGCACGTGGGGTCGACTGTTCGCGGATGGTATCACCTCTTAACGAACCTGTACTCGAGTTGGTATGATATCAAATCTTTTTATAAAGACACATGTACTATATGTCTCTATGTTTTCGGACATTTTTTACCGCTTTACCGGTCATATTTAAAATTCACTGTATACCTCGTTCACAAGTCATTTATGGTCTCATCCATTCTGTCTGGTTACATTTTCGCTTGGCCTACAAGTCTTCGAATCATTGTCAAATGCTTAACTTCTGACATCCACGCAGACGATTTTTAAATACGCTGAATTTAGTTTTCATAATATTCTTATTATAAAATAATACGACAACAAAGTTAAATTAAACGCCAAAGGGTCGAAGGAATGCACTAATTGGGCATCAATCGCGTATAATCCTACAACCTAAAAGACCACTCAGCTTGAATTTGGAACTTACAGTGCTTAAAAAAGCAACGCATGTGAGGAGAAAGCTAACTGCAAAATATTAAAAATGATTGGCGGGCTAGTGTATTAAATATGCTAGTCAACTCTTTTCACAGTAATTAGTCATCGGTACTTCTAAGACGCTATTTGAAGAACGCTCTAAAAAGTGTCAATAATTTAAATTTCTTTTTTTACTTACAGGTTTAAATAACTGCAATATGGTCACTGCGGGCTATTGATCGCTAAAGAAGCCCGAGCACAATTATAAGTTTCCTTGGCGTACACAGATGGCGTTAAACTAGAACAACGTAGTTCTCATAAGCGATTTGTCTTTTTCCAAATCGAACAAATATCAATGAGAATTTTAGTACTACAGAAGTTTTACGGTTTCGTATATTGTAATTACTAACCTTCGTTTGGTCCGTTGATTGCAGAGGGTGGTGAGTGCAGTCTCCCCGAGGAGCCCCTGCGGACGGATTCTCCTGCGCGCATGTACTATATAAGTGAGTAATATAAATGTAACAGGTATAATCTATTACGCCTAGTCGCGCAGTTTGATAGATTTTTAAAACAAGCCAGTTGCTTTCGCATTTCGGTTTAAATAGGGTTTTACTAAATTCTAACGGTATCACTTTTTCTTAAGGTAGAAATGTTCATTTTATAAAAGAGTGTAAGTGAAAAAGGCAATACTTCCTTTAGCTGACGGATACAATTTTCAACAAAAATGAGTGCCTCTACTTTTATGTCCAACACACTTTGTCCAAAAATACAAAGTTTGTTAAATGCGCAAGCAAGTTTGATAATAAATTGCTTGAGCTTACCTACTGTGAGCAAATATATATTAAACAATGGTTCATAGATGTTCGCACCGCAGGTAAATGTATCTAACCTTATTTTCTTCGTTTATAATGTAGGTCATTTATAAAAAATCTTTGTCACCTTACGATAATTGTTTGGACGAGTTGCGTATATATGATTGAAACGAAGAAGCTTTGCCGCTTTCTGAGAATTTCAATATTATAGCAAACCGATCCTATATATGTTTACGCATGCATGTTGCACAGTCCCCCTATTTCACCTCACTAGAAAAATTGCGATGTTCCAACGTAAAATATTAAGGTTGGGTTATAGACTGGGACTTTTTATTAATTATATCGGTTCAAATTTTTTTCTTAACTAATATTTTTAAGCTTTTAATATTTCAGAGACTACATTTGCAGTTGTTTATTACAGAGCACGAAGAACCTACTTTTTTTAATTGACCGGCTAGTATTTTTTCTAATTTTACCTTCGATAAATTATTCTACAGATTTTTCTGAAGGCATTCATGCTGTTTGGTGACTGGATGTGAACCGGGTGGGTACCTTATATGGTTCCAACTAAAATTTCTTTAAATCGGACTTTTTCAAGATGATTTAGTAGTTTATTATGTGGGAATTCTTTTAGCTTTCTAAAATTGAGTTGTTCGAAGGGTCTGCCATAACGATATGGAAAACTCCGACTGTAGTCTAATATTATAATTATTTCACACTGTTATGTTACATATAGTATAATACGACACATGACCTTTGGCGACATTACTCATGAATATTTGCCAGACTCATCATTCCAGAAATTAATGCGTATAATAAAAAAAATAATGTTGAGCTAAGGGGAAACATCTCGATGGTCGTCTAATGTAAATGTGATAAATTAAAATAAACTTTACTGACTACTCTAAGTCAGATTCAAACTTATGATTGATCCATGCTATGAATGTAGCCGTTGGGTCGAAAAAACCATTTGCGCTTCTCCTATTAGGTATCTGAAATTATCTGAAATATTGTTGCCGTGATTCACAAGTGTTGAATCACTTGAAAGACACTTTTTCATCACTCAAAAAAGCGGCACGAACTTTTTTTTTATCTAATGAATTCACTGTTGTGGACATAAAACAGTTGTCATTCATGAAATAAATTGTTGGTCAGCTCGTCAAATTCTTAATGCATTCATCCAAGCAATGAAAACAAAATAAACAGGCATTGATTCACTACCTGGATGTGGCTGGTTGTAGTTACACGTAACTAACTGTAGCTTTTTTTTGCTAGGGGGGTTTAGGGGAGGCATGATGTTCGTGCGTCACTGGCGGCCTGCAGTGACTAGTGTGGGACCCACGAATCCACTAAAACCCTATTTCCCCCAAACCCTAGGCTCGGGTGGATGGTGCAAACAATCTCACATTAGTCAATGCTGACCGCCAGGTACATATGGACATAGAGCCTTTTCCAAACACTCAAAAAGATATTGCACATTCTGCTTCAAAGCTTCAAACCTGACGTAGTTCACACGAAAAAAAGCTCTCTTTATTGAAGCACATTGTTTCTGCGGTATGGCATTTGAATTAGTAGATAGAAATACAATGAATAAATGCTACGTCAATTTATTGTGCACGCCACGTTAGTAAATATTCGCTTCAGCGTATCATCATCATTGAGCGGATTGTATTTTAAAATCCTATCCTCATCCCTCTATTTAGAACAAGGATGCTCAAGAACAGTTTTACTGGTACACTAATCAAATAAAGTCCTAGTTTTGTATAAACAAAATGCCAATGAGGTTTAGGTTCTCAATTTGGTTTGAATGATAATCAAAGGCAACTGCTTTGTGAGTCAATTTTCTCAGATATATATAACGAGATCTTCCCAAATGTGCAGCTGTTTGTATAACCTAGATACATAAAATTAATATAACAAAATAACTTGATGATTCCAGCAAACGATATAAGGAAGGATGATATCTTAGCGAACGTTGGCAGGGCGATCAGGTGGAAAGCAGTTTTGTCACACACTTAACCGCGATGATATAGGTGCTATGTGCTTGACCACTGCTTGACATGGATGCGGGCTTGCACATGATGTAGCGTAGCTCATGCCTGCAGAAGGATGTCATGCATCGCACACAATCATAGGAACAACCGTACACTACGTTAGCGTGTAGTGAGACTTTATATCAAATTTTCTCGGGGACAGGCTATATGACGCTAACCGAAAGTAGTGCTGATCTATTGACATAAACAAGAAGTCTATGGTCAGTTATTATGCTATGGAGGTAGGTTATAGCATACCGCAGCTTTCGCTTTTGAAACCATTTAGTGACTGCGCCGTATAAATCGTACTAGTTTGCTATGAAAGCGATTATACATTTTGTCCGGTCTTCTAATCGCAAATTGGAAAAATACGTATTAATTATACGAATGTACTCATAAGCCGTTGCAAAGAGGATTAACGTATATGCCGTAATACCTATTATTTTGCCAGGTGATATTATGACAATACGTGTATTTTTTTCTAATATAGTGGTAACTATAATCTCGCACTTCCCTATCCTTTCCTATTTTACTATTTGATTTAAGCACATGGATACAATAGTTTATGGTTAATTTCGTTTCATTTCTGACATACTACATTACTGATGCGTAGTATAGTCCGGAAAAAGACGAATTACTTTTTCGTTCAGACTGAACCCTTATAGCGCATCGAATTGAAATTCGATTGTCCCATCGAATATATTAATAGTTAAGATGCACTTGGCAGGAGTTTTGCTGTAAATCCGAATCTTTTTTGCTGTTGTCCAAAAACAAGCAGGAGTTTTGGAAAATGTACTTTATCAGCTTCTATCACAATGTGGTCTATACACGTGCTTGATTCAGCAGGTAAATATATCTGTTATTGCGTGGAAGCTTTTCATTCAACTTTAAGTTTGAGTTAGTCATTAGCCGCATATTGTTCCATGGCAGAACATGTTTAAGTACGTCAAGCTGGGTATGCGTCAAAAGGAACCGGCTAGAATACAAACCGTGCTTCGTTAATGATACATACATTGCCTGCACACCATATTCGCTGGTATTAGCCGCGGAGTTCAAGTTTGTACATTCTGAGTGTAAATTGTTCTTCATGTGTCTCCCTGATCGAAAGCAGATAAAGTCAGTAATGTTAAAGTCACTATATTTAACAAATTTTCATCAAATCTACAGCCAAACTTCTAACCCAGTGTGCCCATTTTCAAGGTAATCGGTTAGTAGATCGAATTCTCCACCCAAGGGCCATTAGATTACCAAAATAACCTTGTGTTAATTGAAAAGTGTCAACCGGTCTGCCATTGATCCTCTAAGTTACCGAACATTAATACAGGCTACTCACGAACCTTGGCTGTCTATAGGGGCCTCTAGGTAATAGCTGGCGACCACGTTGAATGTTTTCTTGGCTGAGGCGGCTTCTACTGCTTTCACAACACTACCGGATGGTCCCCTTCGCACGACTCACTAGGAATGATCCAGTTATAACCCTCGTACAAATTCGGGATGAAAGCGAAACACTTCGACACGGAATTGTAAATTATATATAGCAAAACATTTAGCGACGCGGATTACTTAGAGATACAAGTTGCCACGATGTTTTTATTTCAAAATGAAAAATAGGTAAATATTTAATACGGTGCTAGATGGCTCTTTTCAAAGTTGAATACATTTTGCGCCGGTTAATGAATGACCCGGACATGGTCTCCGCTAGCTTATTCATCGGAGGATGTACTCCGTGTTGCCATCGTTAAGTGCCTAAGAATATTAATTATGTAATCGGCACAACGCTTTCTGCGTCAAGTTTTCAACACCTTGATGAATTCTCAGTTTCTGCTCTTCTGTTAGTTCGACGATAATGCGCTTTGTCGATGCTTTCAACTCATGTTTTCTTGTTGGTGTAGCAGGTATGAACGCGTGCAGAAGGACCTTGGTTTGATGGCCCCACAATAATATCTCACAGTTTTTGGTGCTGAGGAGTTATGATTAGCCAAACAAACGCAGTTAGCGTTATCTTAAGGTATATGTGTTAAAAATTTAGAACATATGGGTCTTGCGGCAGGGAGTGGTGTCCAGACTGTTGACCCGGTCAGGTTTTCAGTTCATTTTCATGACTACACGTTTTTATTAAAAACGGACGATATAGTCACAGCGATCGGGTGATCTTCCCCATGTTGTTGCTAAATCTGTTCTAGTTTTGCAAAATTTTCTAAATTGCCAATATTGTGCAGTGCACGGTATTAACCTCTTATAACTGTCACTTCTACTCGCTGTCTCTACAGCCTGACGGATATCCAAGTATCGGATCTCGTTCTGCTTTAGTTTTTATTTCTCGTAATTTCATTGTTCCTGAGAGACCCACTCGGTTTTATTAGAGAAAACATTAGAGAGAAAACGCTGATTAAACATACATTAAGGGCACGTTTTGGTTTTACATTCATTCAAGTGTCACATTTAGACAATTTAAACGACAAAAAAGCACTTGTTTCATCGAAATTCTTACTTTTACACCTAGGATTATTTCATGGCCTATGCTCTGCAGGCGCTGTAAATCGAGTGTTGTAGCAAATCCTTTGCCCTTGGTATTTTATTGATAAGCCAAAGAGTGCACAAATTATCGCCCCATCACCTTTCACTCTGGGTGTTGAATATTCTAATGCTTTTCATTCGTGTTTCTTTGCCTATCATGTGCTTTACGCTTATTCATGTATTTGGTGTGCATACCATAGATAGATCCAAGCGGTACTCTGTTTGCATGCTGAGGCTAGTTGTTAGGTTAGAGACGATGTTTAGTCGTTTACTGGTTGATTGTCTCAATACGAGCTCTGCTGCTTTAACGTTAGCACTCCCGCTTTTGAAAAAAAAACAGTTTTAATAATGTGTCCAATTTAGGGCTGCCTTTTGTTGTGTAGACATCTTTGTAGTGGTCATTTGCACCGCCGTTGTTGTTATAGCTCTTACCGTCAGTCAGTCGTCGATATATTCGTTCCAATCCGTACAGCTTTTCGCGGTGTTAGTCAAGCCGAGCATAAGGTTCCTAAATAGTTGGTTTGTGTTTTTAAATACTAAAATCCTCAAACAAGAGTACCATCCACATTACGCATTAAAACGCGACCATATAAATGTTTTATGCAGATTATCAAATTATGAAAAAAATCGTCCCAAAAATTGCTTAAGTTGTTTGGCAAATAGAGAATTTGTTCCACAACAACTTCATTACCCTTCGAATCTTTCATCAGTGCCGTACGACTATTCTATAATACGATACTTAAGATATTACTACATAGGACCATGTCACGTTTCTTTAATCTTGGGGAGAAATGAGTCGTCTTAAGCGCTGTGACTAATGCGCACGAGAGCTTATAGAGAGAAAAACCATCTACAATTGGATCTTTACGATTGAATGGAAAAGGTGTGCTCGTAGAAATCGTAAAAGTCGTTGGAGATAGCTAAAGGTGTGATTCTTCCAACAGTCTGCCCGCGCAGGCTACTTAGACGACACAACACGTTTAAGATGTTTAACTACTTGAATAAACGTTTGACATAAATAGGACAT
Organism: Tropilaelaps mercedesae; assembly: GCA_002081605.1. Taxonomy (NCBI): domain Eukaryota; kingdom Metazoa; phylum Arthropoda; class Arachnida; order Mesostigmata; family Laelapidae; genus Tropilaelaps; species Tropilaelaps mercedesae. The sequence continues at coordinate 18,856 of MNPL01007733.1, read as the reverse complement.
CTTTATTGAATAGTAGCTTGAGGAAACACACAATTTCTTCATCCTGGCTATTTGACTTCCGCCATCCTACCCTCTTAACGTATCCGCAGTGTCTTCTTTAAAGACTTCCTTAAAGATAGCACCCTGATACCTTCCTATCTCATTGGCGGACTGGACCTGCTCTATTACCGCTGGTAGTACTGATGATATACCCGCGGTACCAGTAAACTTGGAATAACTAAGCCGCCAAAAAGAGACTGGAGCAAGAATGACGATTGCTTCGGGTCTCTTGTACCATAATTCAGTAGGCCACTCTCTCCCATTTCCATATCTTATTTTTATTTTCCCCATTGTGTCCTCTTTTTTGACTTTTCGAATCCTATATGCGAGAATAGAAACAACCGGATAAGGACGAATGAGAAATTCCTAGTCTATTGAGGAAGAGGTAATCGCAACAAAAACGGCAATCTACCCATAACAAAATGCAGAATGGAAGCATGGGTGTTCGTGGCTTGGAAGGGCAGCGCTCAGTGTGATGGGCCAATGGGCAAGGGGTGAAGCGAGCGTGGTTGTGTGCTACCGTACGCTCGCTTTGGCATTTTCCTGTTGTGGGCGGCTTGGAGAGAAAGCCGTGGGGTAGGCGAGGGGAGGGGTTAGTACTAAGTCTGCGGGATGTTGGGTGCCAAGTAGGGACGCAGACAGAGGCAGATTCGAGGCCAAGGTAGCGACTGCGCCGTTCTTCGAAGTGATGGTGGCGCCCTCAATGGCGGTGGATAAAATTAAGGGATTCGTTGCGTGCTCCTCAGCATCTTCTTCAGTCGTGCTTTGAATTCTGCGTCGAACACATGCGCTCTCTTGCACGTCATCGTTCAGCCGGCGCGAAAGAGAACACACGCAAGACAAGATTTAAGTGTTAACAAAGTTCATTAACTGAAATCAAATGCAAGTAATCGAAGCGCGTAGTAGTTGACCTTACAGATGTTGGATATGCGATCATCGAAAGCCGTTCGGTAACGAGTTGCGCAAATATAATTTTCTTAACGCTTTACAATCATTGAATCTCGTAAAGTGTATTGCTCATCATAGGAATATTTTGAACAACATCTATACGTTTTAACTCACGAAGAGAACGAGAAAAGCAACTCCAAAGAGTGTTAGAGGTATGTGTTTTATGAAATGCCAAGCCGGATCAATTGAGTTTAACAGAAACTATGGAGTTCTGTGTTTGATTTGGACTGTGAAGTTCATGACACGAACGGTTCATGGTGATCGTATACTTGATTCTATGCCAAAATCTTTTTTTTTAACTATGTCAATGAAAAACTTTTTGATAATAATCGGAGGTAATTAAAAAAATGGCGGATTCTTAAAACTGTCTTTGCTCTAGCAAAAAATGTGTGGAGAGCTATTTAATGTGCTAAATCGAGGGAACAGATCATTTAGGCTTAAACACCTTTCAATACACGCATACATTTCAGCCCAATAGGCGTGAACTACTGATAGATCTAGTAAGGGTTTGTGTGTGTTCCTTTCAGATTTTACACAGTATTTAGTTTACAAGATGGACACAATTTTGTTGAAAATTGTAAGTACTGGATTTATGTCACTGCTGTGGCCGTGAAATTAAAAGATATTGACAATTTCAATTATTAGCAAGGCGGAGGACCGCTGCGGAAGATTATTTCCCCTATGATATAGAAAACCCTTAAGAACGCTGTATTGGTAGCGGAATTACTCATAGGGAACTTTGTTCTAAACTGAACTTCGACATAACTTTCTCATCTCAGTACAGACTATAGCATTTAAAAGCTATGATACTAAAACGTTGCAGCTGGCCGGAGACAGTGTCTGCAACGTTTCATATTAAACAGTCAGATCGACTCTACAGATAGCAGATGTCATTTCGTTGGCAAATTAAAATATATTATTTAATTTGGACAGGTGTATTTAGTTTAGCATGGACACATGTTAAAGTTAATGTAGAAAAGCTAATGTTCGAAGAATTAACGTCCAAGGGTATACATATGTACAAAGATTTGGAATGGACCTTACGGTAGCATACTGTTGTACCTCTCTTATTACAATAGAAATAATATTGGGTTCATCCGAAAAAGTGAGCGGTATCGCAAAAGAACGTTTGAGCCTTTCACTGTTGGTATAATAAATTCAGGCAACTTTTGCTAGAATGCCTTGACAGTATTTCGGCCACCATTCGTTGATATTTCTGCAGTGAAACTCGAAACACCTTACTGCCGGAGGCTGACTATACATCGACAAGTTCATGCCTTTTTCCGGTGACAGCATTAAGCGAATCCGTCGAAAATTAATGGCAGTATCAGACACTTTCTCCCCCTTTCTGAAAGATCCCTGTGCCATTGGTGCTAGCGTTTCCGCGATTTAATTTAGAACTTTGAATAATACCAAGGAAAGGTTGCACGTTAACACCCTGAATACACAGGACCTTGAGAAATTGACCAGTAGAAAAACGTATAGAAAGTTAGAGACCGGAGGCTGAGAAGTTTATTAGCTCAACTTGGCATAACTTATACTAGTTATCGGAACTGATTGCAACTATGAAAAATCGGTACACTACGAATCTAGACTAGACGTATATTGTTTAGTATATTCTAAATTGAACTTACGTAAATATAAAAATTAAATTGGCTAACGCATGCTGTTACGAAATATGGGCGAGCCTATACTGCACGTGAGGAAGAGGTAGTGGAGGTAAACAGGGAAAAACCTCGACATCAGTGACCGTTTAGAATAGAAAGTTCGGCTCAGCAAAAAGCTAGTTACGACTATTAATTCTTCACTATTTAAACAGCACTATCGGAACAATATTCCATATAAAAAACACAAATAATCGAGTCTATGGGTTTTCAAGTGAAGTGGCCAGATCATGGTTTGGGAATAGTAATAGAAATGGGCAAAAAAGTAAATAATTCATTTAATGGCATCATCAATCCGTGCAATCTACATCCATCTACATTCTCACAGGTCGGCCAATTGCAACGTCAAAGCCTTAATATGTCGATTTGAAGGTCCCCGTATAATTGTGCTTGTTTTTAAAATCGCAACACTGTAGCATACTGAAACCTAATAAGAATAATCTCCTATTATGTATCTTAGGCGGAACTTCAAGTGTAAATAGATCGACTTAACATTAGAGTGCATAATATAATAACTGGCGTTTAACATCTGCTAAAGGGAAAGGCTTATCGCGCAACTATTTGGACGTAAATTGGACTGTTAAAGTATTTTACTGAGAATATTATATTTGGTGTCGCATTTCTTATGAGTGCAATGTCGCAATGTTCATTAAATTAGTGAAGGTGCATTGACTGCGTTTTCTTTCAATATAATCGATCGGTTAGCATCTACGGTCGTTATGAGAAAACCGCCTTTTCTGATTTGAGGCGGTGGGTAGACGGAGGATCAGTCGAAACAATTTCTTCCGTTCTTCTATTGCCTACTGGCGCACAGATCTTTGCAATGATGAGCGGCCTCAATAAATGACGGTAGCGTGGAAAGTCCGCTAACCCGAAAAAAGATTACCAGTACTAACCCTCTGGAAATCTCTTTAGAGAGCATGTCTGCAATATTGGGAACAACTCAAGGCTGTATCTACAAATACAGCTTGGTACTTACGCGAACAATTAATGCCAATTTGCTAATATCGATTTTGCAAGACAATTTAAATTACCTTTATCTTTTTTTAAAACTGATGGCGTTCATCTTAATGCTTGTTAATTTTTGCTGGTGCTTGTTTATACCAACAACTTCTCCGGTTTTATTGAAATGGCGTATCTAAAGTTTCTCTCATTCCCATCGGAATCTGAGTTCGAGTCTTGCTTAGTACATTAAGCCAATCATCTACATGAATTTGTTTTGTTAGATAATCCAAGACTGTTCGAAACGATCGAACAACAGTTCTTAATTATATTCTTGTGATAACTCTTTTCGGCTACTTTTCGATTTTCCAGCCCTGTCCTGATCGCCGACACAAAACTTCATCCCCGGTGCAGACAATCTCAGATGTAACAAACCCTAGAGCGATGTACAATTCGTAGCTAGTTTTCCTTATGTTCAAGAAACGATCCATTGAAGAGTTCGTCCGTTTGTAGGTACCCATATATATGGAGAAAGGAGAAACAGTATAGAATATCACTGATGTGGTTTTACTGAAAACCATCGAGTAAACTTTCTAGCGGCGTGACGAATGTGTAGACATTTCCTCTATATTTGTTCCGACAGCAGCGAAACGGCAGACGCTTATTCTCTCAGTTACCCTCTCTTAGCTTTCCTCTTTATCCGGATTTCATTGGTTCCCCTTTGCTACGTAAAGTATGTGGGGATTGCCCTTTTTCCCCACTTTATCTAAGCGCACACGAGAAAAAAAATATAACCAAATGCATCAATGGCCGTTTGGCTCATCATAAATTCAACCTTGCGTTTGTGAGGTTAAAATTGCCGCTGCCACAGTCATTGGCACTAACGTTATTTTTGAACGTAGTGGGCAGCTGGCTTTGCTATCGTATGTGTCTTATCCTTTTCTCTCACTGTTTCAGTTATGAGTTATGCTCCAAAAACAGCTCAAAACTCAGCGAATTGAAAAGACTAACTCAGATAGAACATCCCAGAATTGTCTTGGCATGTGTGTCATTGGAAGCTTATCTTCTTTTGATGAAAGCGAAATAGAGGGGATGTATCTTTCATGTGGATATTTATACCACGATAACCTGCATAGGCAACACAATCTCAAATATTCTCACACAATGAGCTCAGACATTATTTTGAACACGTTAAAAACATCCTAACTCAAACCAACAAAGAAAGTCGAAACGTCCGCTTAAAAATGCCTGCAACAAACTAATGTTTCTATCGCATTCAAGGTCGAACCCGAATCAAGTCAATCAAAAGGAATCTTAGGTTTTTGTGAATAAAAAGATAACAATGCGCATCAGACAATTAATACTTTAGCAAAGATCTATTTTCAAATTTCTACGAACCGACAGGATTGTTTTTCTCCATGGCAAGTGAAGTACAGATATACATAATTCACTGCGATGCTGGACAACGACATTTCTGACTTGCATAACGCATCGTACAGAGAAATTGCTAGCCTTCTCATTCTACATGAACGAAAATATTGTGAAGGCCCTTGTGAGGAGTGGCGAAGTTTTTCTAGACCACAAGGTGAGGAAGTAATTACACTAGTTCCAGTACACGAATGCAACGCTCGGAGTCACGCCGCTCCAACTTTAAATCACTTCAGTCGGCTCTTTTTTACAGTGGAACTGGACTCCACCAGTTAATATTCATATGGCAGCCTTATCAAAACCTTTTCCATATTGTCGTTGTTTCGCCACACACCTTTAGTTTTCCTTCCCTCTCTTCGCCCTTCAGTACCACAAGTACTACGGTTCTCCGTTTCATCTTGATATTCGACTCTACTCGATGCTTGTATCAAAATCGCGTGTCTGGCATTTCAGCCCCTCACTCTCAAATTCAGTCTTGGGTACATTTTCCTATTACGCCTCGCGAAAACCAAAAGGAACGGGCAGATTCCTTCGCAGCCGCGCTGCAAAGTAGTGAATTTAGTTACTTTGTGGCGCCTATGATCTTCCTTTATTGCGGAGTGGCGGCTGAACACGCTTGCAGGAGAGTATTCGGAAAAGGGTGGAAACCTTAGCATGCTGGTAAAGCTAAGCGGCAAGATATAAGCAATGACGGTGGCTGAATGCGCACATAGTCACTGCGCTCCTAGTTCCATACACTCGCTCTACATAGTTGGTACGATCCATTTGTTCTCCGCTTTGCTTTTGCTTACCTTTCGCTCACTCATCTAGCTCATTTGTGAACGCTTTGAGAAATAGGTTTCTCTTCATTTCTTCATTCTCCAAGCATATTCCATTGGTGACGTGGGTGACCTCTGCACTGAAACTGTGCTCGGCAATGAGGTGAACCCAGAAAAATGTAAAGGATAGCCTTCTATTATTGTCATACTCAATTCTTTGTTATTTTTGAAGCGAGCTGGACTGGTGGCTAAGCAATGGGCACTAGTAGTCTTGAACAGCATGAGAGATCGTGCGTGGAATTTTCATTGCGGTCTGACAAAAAGTAGGCTATAGTTAACGGATCAGAAATTGGCTAAGAAATATTATAAATGAAATGGCAAAAAATAGACGTGTAATTTTTCTCCTCCTTCTTCTCGGCTCTTTCTTTCTTTAGTGTTTTTAAGCTGCCTTATTCATAATACAACCTTATTTTAACAACAACATGCGATTCGAGGAAAATGGTGGACATCCATACGGGCGATGGCAAGCAGCGCCCTGAGGAACCATCTCCCTCGGAGATCATTCCTCATTTTCAAAACAGTAAAAACTGCCGTGCATATATGACTCCTCGTCGACTGCTAAACTTGACAATAGTTTGGAAAATGCGGTTCTAGTGTATTGATAGTATTCGATCACTTTGTCAATCCCCAAGTTTTTGTGAATGCATATCGTGTTCTTTCTAGAGCAGAAGTAGCTCAACTTGTAAGCAGGCAGATCAGCTAAAGCGAGGAAAGAGACCATCAACTTCAACAACAAGCAAGGATAAACTACTCAAATGTTCGAACGATTCAATCTTACATGGCCAGGAAGGATATACCCAACTGGCGACGAAGTTAGAGGCGTTTTGAAAAAGTAGTTAAGGCATGCTCACCAGTAAGAAACTTAATCAAATGAAATAGCTAATAAAACGGCTTACCATCAGATTGAACAAAATAGACAGGCCATGAATACAAGAAATTATGGCATTGTGGTCTAATGTGCTGCGAACGTTCGATGCCCCGGTCAAGATGTGTATTTCATCCAATTTGTAGTCAACACCTAAGGTTATACGAAATTTGCGCAACTCGTCGTGCAGTCGTAAAAGTTAGCAGGTTTTAGTGGCGTTATGATATACCGGTATATGTACCTGGTGAAAAAAGATGGCCATGAATCGGACTGTGAAGACTCGAGTTCTGGAGATGAACTTGAAAGGGGTTTGGACACAGCTTCAATACTGCCTCAAGCACGCTCAGCAAATGGCCAAGGCAATGGTCATTCCGGTCAGACCATAAAACCGTTAACTCCTATGCTTCTCAAGCTGGGAAAACCTTCAGAACAGCACAAACCGCATCCTCCGTCTAAAGGTAAGTTAGTTGATGAATTGATTCTGGGCTAAGTTGATTAAGGGCATACCTAGTTAATTAGTAAAATGGCTATTTCGTTGTAGGCGACGTGGTAACGTGGAGATTTTAGTATTCTGTTATAGGATTTAAGTTATTGGTGCTTTCAATAAGCTATAAAATGTTGAAATATGGCTATTAAATTGGTGATTAGAATTAAATTAAAGGATACGCCAATCATTTTCCGCTAGAAACTGTCAAAGCATCGCCAAACTATCGTTCAAAAAATATGAGTGAACTTTCCTATAGGATGAGGGGATGTTCCCTGCCCATTACCTGCAAGCCCATTGTTTCAAGCGCTTCAAACGAAGCTTGTAGAAGTAGAGTCAACTTAGGTTTTGTATCAAAACCATGGATGTACGTCGTAGCAGGTTCCGTGTAAGAATAAAATCTTACACCTAAATGTTTTTATGTCGGTGTCGATTGGATTCCTACGTGTTGAACCGCGCGCATATATGTAGAGTCGTTTGTACCCTGAATTTTACAGGAACAATGAGACAGTAATGCGTACTGTTAAGTAGTCCGAACGAATTACCGCTATCACTCCCGCTTGGTACTCTAAGATACCTATAACAAACTCATTTTCTACCTGAAACCAAAACAAAAACCAAGCACAGAAGCTAATTCAGTGGTTCTTTCTACAGTCTGTCTTCATCGTTGTTGCCGCCCTTGGCGTCTGCCGCCCAGTGAACTTGCCCCCTCTTGTTCAGTGACTCTTGTGGTGACCGTTCCCGTCTGCTTTGTTAGTTGGAATTAAGGATCGCAAGTGAGGGTCGCAGAGATGACTTTGCGTCTACGGGGCCTAGATGCGAAAGCAAGGTCTTCACGCTCTCGTTTGCGAATCTTACTCCTAACAACCTCTCAGCGCTGCACTAACTCGTTTTGCAGAGACGGCGCCTACGTAGCGGCTGACGTTACTGCAGCCGCAACCAATCCGCTCCCGGAATGAGGGAACGTATGTACTTGTAAGGATGTCTTTACAACATCCGTTACACTCTATCTCGCTCTCTGAATACAGATAAGGAAGGAAAGAGGCAGATGTCATGGTCAGAGAAGTTGCAGTTCCGGTTATGCACTAAGAAGATACACAAGTGCATTTACTGACAACATTAAAGCTGGTAGGCGCGCATTGACGAGATCTTGGTAGACTAGGACAGCCCCCCACCTTTTTTCCACAACGCAACGACAACCACAAATGTGAAGTGTGAATGTGGAATGGCAGAAGCTATAAAGTTCTCCCTGTTGCCTAAATACTTGTATAGATTATGTAGTACACATATATACATTTACTGTAAATATCAACGATGGGGATCGAAGTGGATCGCTCTCGATAGAGCACACGGACACGGTTAATTATCAATTTCTAGATTGAATTCTAAGTTATTCTCGGGAAGTAAGGCCGACCGGTTTTAAATCAAAGCTTAATACATCCGAAATCGAGCAATTCATTAAAAAACGTAAACGTTTCAGTGGCATAGAAAAACATATAAAAAATCTGTTTCTAGCTAGGTTCAATGAGTCATGGTTTAGCCTCGTGAAGTTGTCTATAGAAAATAACTGAGCAAACATGGTCAAGCAGAAAACTCTGTTTAAACAGCTTAGTGCATCGAAATTCCTTCAAATGTAAATCATCATGCTTGATATGCATGCGATGGCAGGGTGTAATGTACGCCATTTTCTGACCTGCGTCGATGACCCAGGTAGAGGTGCAGGCGTAGCTTTAAGTAGCATAAAGCAGCATTTACCAGCAGATCTATTAATACCCTATGTCCTTTATAATATTCCTAAATTTGGTTCCGTTCGAAATATCGGGTAGAATTAGTGTATACATAATTCAGTAACATGAAATGAGCATTTGTCAAACAAATTTATGACGAAATGGCAGATAGAATCAGCTTGATGAGATAAGTGGCCGGACGAAGTCAAACCCAGTGGTGCATTCATGTGTGCTTTGCAGCTAGAGGAGATATGTTATGGCACGGATTCGATTGCCGCAATGATAGATTTACATTTGTTGGTACCTTTTCATGAAACCATAAGAAATCGACACAGTGGACGTTAAATACTGACTAATGACCCGTTCTGAAGAAAAGTCAAAGACGACTTAACAAACCTTAACAAAATAAACTTTCTATTCGACAGAAGGTATTTTAACCTTTTTGCGTAGATATATTTTGTTATTCCGTTTTCCTTGAATTCCGTTACCCTCGCTTTTACAGCTGTCAGGCAAACGACGATAGTTGGGTGGGCGTACGCTACATTCTCATTGTGAACTTCGTCATTCTTGTATTGAATCGAAGTTCGTCTTACCAATCAACTATCAACTCCGTTAACAAGGATGCTCGGGAGCGTGCGCCATACGTCGTAGTTCTCTCCAGGGATGGTTGAGTATCAGGGAAGGTTAATCAAGGTTTGCAAAGCGGAAATCGCCACCTATCTCCCACGTTCTCATCCAGTTTGCTTGCTAACCACAAGTTATATTCCTCACCGCGTCTGGATTTGACGAGATTGACGTACTCAGTATATGCCTGCATACACAGGGTATTTAAATAAATTCACTTGTTTCTGGAAGATATGCTAAACAATGCTCTAAAAAGCATTGCACAGAATAATGCATAGATTTTCGTACGGTAGCATTTGAACACTGCATATCTTGTCATTTAGTTAGTTATATCTATTTTAATCACCTAATATAACATGTAAATTCAGACATGGGAGTCATAAGGGTTGTTCGGGTTCCCAAGCGGGTTGAAACTATGAAAAGTCCCAAGAAGCTTCGTGGAACTTTTCTTTTTTGGATCCTTGCAGCATATGGAAGCGCCGCGCAATGACGATTTAATCTGGAAGCCTTGGGTTCGATGGCGCATAAAGCTCAAAAGAGCGCGCAAAATCAGTGAAAGGATTCCGATAGCTCAGATTTGAAGAAGACGCTGCCTCGCGGAATGACACGCCAATGAATCTGATAGCGGCTAGAACACGATATGTACGTTCTAGTTGGGATTTCTTGATAATAAGCTTAATATAATTATCCGTAAACTTTTCCCGCTTTAGGCTTCAAACCATTTCTCGACTTGCTTTGAATAGAGCATAATAGTAAAATTCTACCAATTTCGCAACGCTGAGAACCGCGAGGAACACTGACAAACACGAACATTTTGCGTTGATCTTGAATTATCTGTACCAAAGAAATTCAGATCTACGATTTAGAGCTGCTTGTCATTTTTCAAAACCTCTAAACGATGCACAACGACGCTAGGGTGAGACATTAAACATTTGATACCGGATGTGAAGCGACCTAGAGACAATAGACGGATACTGGTGTCGCTCGCTTTGTTGATATATCGTTTGCTCGAATCTTAATTTTATATTCCTCGATAATGCGTTTTGTTGTGAGAATAAAATGCGCCCAGCCATTCAGCTTGTGACGGCATTTCTAAAAACCCTGGTCATGTAATTTCTGTTTATATACTTTTTTTTCCGTCTTCTTTTTTTGGCATGGGTACAATATTGCTGTGTCTTCAGTAGTAACAGAACGTTTTGAGTCGGACGAATGGTCTTAAAAATGTCTTCTGGCCTGATACATTGTAGTTGGATCAGATGTTGACCGGACATACCGCAGTCAGTTTATCTTAACAGTGGGGCAATAGTCGGATCTGTTCTAGTCTCGCATCGTTTTACTGAGCTCATTGTGATTTTTGAGCTTGTGAGAATACGGAGCTAGATCATAATTATTTTTTGCTCATTGCAGTACTACTGTAGGTAAAACAAGTGGATTCGTCGTTCACATGAGCGTGAATAACTTCGATCTGTCTGTGAATTTTGTCTATCAGAACTGTCAAACAGACCTATAAGAAAGTATTCCTAGTGGGTTTTCTGAATTTGCTGCATGCGGCATATGTGACGAAAACGATGGAAGGATTCAACTTATTATAGCTTTTTGATACTTACTGTTATGAAAAGCTTACGGGGCCTCGCAAATGCGCCAATACTCCCAAATATTCAGTCACCATGTATGAGCACAACTTGGCAAAAAGGATCTGGGGCTAGTTCAAAAAACAGATTTGTTCCATTTGAGTGTCAAATGCTGTAAGTTGTTTTGCACAAACGTTGTCCTTTTAGAGTGCAAAAGACTCTAATAATATTTCACATATGTCTTTTAGGTAAATCATCGATAGCAATAAACCGTCGCAGTATTTTACGGTGAAACTAAACAGACTGCTGAGGTGCTTTTACTATTCGTGCAGTTACCTTTATCGATCATATTTACAGATGAATTGGAACGTCGAAGGCCATGCGATGCACATAATGACCTTTACAATATTATACCACTTGTTGTTCAATAACAGAGATTTCGTATTATACAATTCGACTTGATTATATATAAACGCGGTTCCTAGCTAAAAATACAGCTATTCGGAATGCAATCGTAAGTTGGAAAACGTGAACATTGAGCAGAATTACCGTTACGCCGTATATCTGTTTGCCCTTACAATATCAAAAAAAATCGGTATTTGCCTTAAGGAATTGCTATGAGATTGTTGTAGAGCGATAACTGTATCTACGAAAAGCAATCTTTCAACTGCCAAAGGTAGGTCGTTTCATTCGATATTTAATACTTCAGTGGTTACACGACGTCTTTCAAACCACATAAATTTCGGTTACGGTTAAAATGCAAAGCCGACGGAATGCCCTCTATTTGAGACCGGCTACCAACCTTTCTAGTCTCACTGAGTCTAATAGGCTTCCAGGCGCTTTTAAAAAAAACATTTTGCTCGTGTGAACTAAACCATCATGCGGAGTTACCAATGCTAGAACTTAGTTCAATCCTAGTCCATAGTGGTTTGACATTTATGTAGAAATTAGATCAGGTACCTTTGGCATTAGTCAACATTGAAAAACAACATCCGTATATGTTCCGTATATGTGAACACTGGTCTTTCACGACAAAAGCACATGTAATTAATCATTTGTGGGGATGTCTGTAACTGATTAGTTGAAACATATTGATGAGTTCGACATGTACGTTTTGCCATGTCTCTGATTGCTTGCTAAGTTCGGGTATACATAAAAAGCGTCCGAAAAAATAGGTATTGTCTTCAAGTCTAGCGTTCTTAGAAACTGAACAAATAGATGCCGTTGTATGAGATAATTAGCAAACACGCCGTATTTGGAAAGGCTAAGTGCTTCAGCGTGTTCAAGTTATGTATCTCTTTGTAGTAGCTTTTCGTTCTTCTTGTTGTTTTCTTCTCAAGTCTTCTTGTTAATACGTCAATATCGATTAATCTCCTTTGCGTCTGCTAAATAAACTATTGGTTGTCTCTAAATTGCAGCCACCTGGTAAACGCAATGGATTACCGGTTTTCCGGTCAAATTTTTCTTGTTGTATACACAAAGAAACCTAGCATCCTTATTTCAATATATTGTCAGCTACTCATTTAGCCGAGGGGCACTTCTCTGAAGACCAGCTGATAGCTTAACCTTTTGTGACAAACTGGCTGGAGCTACTGCTATGACACGAAGGCGCGGAAGACATTATGAGACGTGTACTATAGCTGTTTCGTAATCTTAATAGGTCATTCTATAAAGCACTTAATATATATTATTCCTATATTATTCACTCCGCCTTTATCATCTACATAAAATCCTTTTAGGCACATAATCATCTCGTATGATAACACCAGCGGCGTTTTTGTCGACTAGGTTCTGTCAGGAATGGAAAGCTGCGGGCGTTTAATGCGATATGAACCAACAGCTTGACGTCGCAGCTTTAAGTATGACTGTGTGTTTGACTCCCAAACGACATCAAAATGGAAAGCAATGCTCGTTTTCACTACTTTGTTGTTTCCAGATTACGTTGAACGACGACAACGAGAAAAGTGGCCAAAAAAGGAACGAGCAGGACGTGTAGCAATTCCTTAGGAGTGCCTAACTTATATACATGTTTAGAGCGAGGAATCCAGTAAGGAATAACCAAGGCACAAAGGATGTGAAGAGATGACGGTAGCGAAACGCATTTGAGTAGCTCTTGACTCTGTCTGGTTCCTATACTGAACAGCAGCGACAAAAAAGACTTAAGGAAAAGCCATCATAACTACAGAGTATTGGGATACGGTAGTGCCAAGTACCAACATGTCCCTTCTTAGCGTAGCCATACACGTTCGTTGCGTAGCCTGTAGGTGTTTTTGTTGTTGGTACCATTGATATCGTCAATAGGGGAAAGAGTATTGCAGGGTAGTTTGTCGGAGGAGAACTGGCAACTCTGAAATGAAATGAGTTGGGAATAGAAGAGCTGATGTGAGAGTTGAGAAATAAACGTAAATTCACCCTTTTGAATCGATATCGCGTGTTCGCCGTCGTTCATGTAAGAAAAAGCTGATTGCTGACTATGAGGCGATGGCAGACAATGGTGGCAACGCTTTCTTGCTGAATAAAAACTAGTGCAACCGGAAGCAAGCGATGGGATAGAAAACTATACATTGGAGGGACCTTCGAGTCATTTCAAGCAATCGCTTTAGTGGTAGGCGTGTTGGTAGGGGGCACTGTAACTTCAGATATCCGAAGACGGGGTAAAGAATAATATCGAAAAGAGGCAGCAAAATAGGGCTCCGCTGTTTTTTAAGTGAATAGATGGCCACGTTGCGCTTTTCGTATCGTTCAGGGGGATCCGCACGTACATCAAACTAGCTACCTGATATAGACAGTCCTGGAGCTACTGCGAGTCTTAATAAAAAGACATCGATGATGGGTGGGCATGAAAAAACTATATGACAGAAAATGCATATGGGAATTTATTGTTTCTAGAGAAGCATAAGTCCAACTATAAGGTCCGATTTGGTCCTAGAGTGCTCGTTGTATATAAAGTATATTGATTGTATGACATTACGTGTGGTGAAAATAAATAGCTCGAAAATAAATAAAAAGCCCGCGTCATCCTGCAGGTATCATTCTGATGCTGGATGATATGAATTGCTTGGGGTTAAAATGGGGTAAAATATATTATATTAAATTGGTAAAGTCACTTTGTAGCATATGCGTGAACCCCATGGTGGCCGGTGTGAGTAAAAAAAATATATTTAATGTTACTATTGACCATGTCCGCAGTATTTGTAGGTTCCTTCTTGAAGAACTAAATCATTAGAACTTCTTAATCCTTATTTGCAACTGCCCGACTGTAGTAGTTTGCTTGATCAATTCTCCCTAATGCGTAATGATCACGAAACCCAGTTGCTCGTTTCATGCAGTTCTTTGAGTTTAAGTATAGTTTAAAAAATGTACAATATACAAAATATTTATTGGGATAATTTAATCATTGGCATAGCTCGGAAGTTATGGTCTCGGCCGATTTGGACCGAAAGCGGGGCAGATGCAAAAAACAAAACAAGAAAGCTTGATAAATAGCAAATTGTAGATTGGACGATTTTATTACAATAATACCAAATAGAAGAGCAGAATGGCGCTTGCTTCTTAGCCACACCGTTGTCAAGTTTGTTGCCTCATGGAAACGGATCTTCCATATAATATACGTCGCTTAATTTCTAAGCACAAAGCTTCTAGTCCGATATCTCATGAAGTTGTTGATTGATGGCATTGCGCACGCTGTACGCCACATCATAGTGACAAGAATGCATTTGTATGCATAACCTTCTCATAAGGCTTGGCTCTTCGGGAGATAATATATGAACATGCGTTTAAAAGAACGGTGTAAGAGATTAGATAATCCACCGAAAAAGAATTCTCTCTAATTAATATGGTGGACAAGAGGAAAAATCTTCCCCAATTATGATGATGCTACGGTCCGTTGACTTAGATTCCATCACAAAATATTAGCTAAAACTCGTATAACTAGTCCCTCTGGTAAAAACCTTTAGTATTTACCGTATCGAAGTGTATCATTCAACCAACTTTATACGGTTGCTGCAATGCGCATACGTAATTTCAATATTAAATTTGTTGTCAGATATTCCTTCGTAAATGTTCTTTGTCCAGGATATATATTAGCAAGATGGTAATCATATAACCTCGAAGCCGAAGCCCACAATGGCCGTTTATTTAGGGAAGCCAAATTCAACCTTGCTTTTGCTGCCTGAATAGATCTTTGGTTTGAAGCTTTAGTATAATGAATAATAAAACGATTTTGCGATATAGTGTGTTTTATTATGGACTCATATCCAGAAGAACGTGTGTCGCCAAAACAATCTGCGGAAAAGTTTAGTCTCGTCCAGTGTTCGCTTCCCTGTCAGTTAAGAATTAAACATCTCAAAAA
>MNPL01007732.1:24537-55788 GCA_002081605.1 Tropilaelaps mercedesae | reverse complement strand
TATATATATATATATATACATATATAGCGAAACTATATACTCTCCCAAATCTACACTGTATTTCGATAAAGGTTTTGCTAAAAGAAGGCTCGAATGTTTGTATCCAGCTCTTGTATCTGCGACAGTGTTAATTTGATTGATATATGAAAGATTGCTTTCCGAAGATGCGATAAACTGAACGCTCGGTGACTATCCGATGCCTTCTCAATGGGACGCTTATCCTGTGCTTATACCTCATCAATGTACCCAGAAAAAAATGACCATGCAGTCTGTAAGGCAACCCGAAGAATGACCTGTCTGGCGCATCTGCTGCTGTTCCGTGATTCATCCTGTGCGCTTTCGGGCACGCCCTCGATGCGCTCTGCACGGAGCATCGCTATCCACGATGGCCCCCACAGTCTCAGACACGCACGCTGCAATTGTTATGGTTCTGTCGGTGGGTCTGATCGCTTGCATCAGAAGGTCGATGCACTCGGCACGTAAGTTGAGCGGAGAAGCGGCGATTGCGTTGCTGGCGAATGCGGCGACGCGCGAGCCGAAAATAGCAGCTCACCAGGCGCATGTCGGGCACGTTATGGGACCATCAGTCTGATCAAACGGAATCCGTAGTCCTGCCAGAAGGTGGTGGCTTTCCCTGAGAAGGGGCATGCATCGGTCATGCATCTGTACTTCTCTTCGTATATCATGTACCGTTCATCCTTTAAGCTGAGCGTCGCTATTTTCTCGTTATTTCGGGCAGCGTCCAGCGAGCGCCTGTACCGCTATGGAGGGCGGCAAGGGCGGATGGCGCCGCCAGTCACTATTACAGCAAATTACAAAGGCGATCCCGTCTCGATGCAGTTGGCCTACTAAGGAGGTGCCTACCACGGCTGATAGGCACACGCGACCGTAGACTCCGAACAGATGTCCGTACGAACATGTGAATGTGAATGCAGAGAGTAGGGTATACATACGGCCGAGAAGTTCGGGTTGTGGCGACGCCGAGCCCAGTTGACAACGTTAAGAGGCGTCATGCGACAACGAAGCTGATGAGAGTTACCCTCAGTGTGCGTCAACCTCTCAAGGTTTGTGTACTGCCACAGTAAATTTGTTAGCAACCAGTGCCCGTTTTGGACAAATTGATACAGCTTCTACGCGTTAGGTAGACTGCGTGACATCGATTTCGGTGGGCATAGGTCAAGTCGGTCAGGCTTGTTCTGCTCTTTCTGAGCAGGTTTCTGTCGGAGAATCGACCTCGCAGTCTATGTGAAACATCTGTAGCAACTTGAGCAGAAGTAGTAACGGCTAGCCAGACGCATTAATCGTTTGTACGGTTGGATTTTTTCGAGTGCCCAATCGAACTTCTCGAAACCTCCAATTCATCATGCTGTCGTTAGAAGAATGCAGCCGGATGATGAAAAACCGTTACGAAAGGAATTAGAGGACGTATTAGAGTTAAAACGTTGAATTAGGACTGGCTTTCTCGTATGAGACACGAGCCGATATAATAATTTAGATCTGGATTAATAGAAATACGTTTTTCTAAATGGCTAGCTTTAGGCCTCTACTGAGGAGTAAACGTCACTTCAACGACAGAATCCTTAGTTGCAAGGAAGGACTATCCTATAAACGGCCAACGTCACTTCGTATGGTACTTTTCATGTATTTTTCAATAGCTAGAAATGCATCAATAAAGCCTGTCTCCGAGACCAATAACGGTAAACTATTATCCCCTATTGGGTATACCTTAGCCTCATAAATATGAGCGATTCTGATAGTACGAACCAACTGACAGCGGATACCTTGCGTAGGCCATACACTGTTCGCTTCTTTCTCGTTATCCCTTCTTTAAAAAAGGCAGTTTAGACCAATCGGTGGCTCCGTGATAACTCCAACGTGGCTACTAAACAGACGCTATTAAAGTTTAAAGACGGACTCGCTTTTCACATCGCCTTCGGTCTCGAGGGATGAGCTACCCGCTTGGCTTTGCTGGCAGTTCTGGTCATCGACCACTGTTTAAGAAAAACGAAGTCCCAGAGGTGGCCAGAACCGGGTCTCTTCTGGCACGTACGAACTCTATCGGCCGCCTTCGCGAACGCGGATTATCTTTGCCTCTTATCGCTATCGGAACCGCTGTTGGCGGCACCCGTACAGGGGTTTCGCCAGGCGGCCTCTTCCTGAAGTGTCTATCCCTGCGTGGTTTAGCATAACGTTAAAAGGGAAAATAGCGAAAACGATCAGGCTTGAACGAGCAAGAAGTCCACGTCGACACTCCATCCGCAGAGTGGCGTAAGTTCCGAAGTTCCCTCACAGGAATACACGCACGCAGTTCCTTTTTGCTAGACCCGAATCGACCTTCGTCTAACACTCGACCGCCGCTATGTCTGGGCACTGTTTTCTGGCCCAGTTAAAGTCGAGCTGCCATCAGCCAGAATTCGGAACGCATGAAAGATTGGGGAAGGAGCGGGCCCTGATCATTTTTCGGATGGACGCACCGACAGATTTTTCGAAGCGCCTGTTATCCAGGATAGTCTGGCGAACGGAGTGGCGTCGTATGCTTTCCAGAAATAGCGGTGGATGCTCGAAGCGGAGATGGCCTTGAAGGTTTTTGTTAGAAACGCGTTTTTGCCACCCGCGGCAAAAATGTGTTTGCCGATGTTTACTGTAATACTTATTTGACTATAGATGAAGCTAAGGTATTTGTAGGCAGCATCATCAGCCACTTGATCTCACCCAATTGCATCGACATCTACACTCGAGACGTCAAAATAAACCTACACCTCTCAGCGCGGTTGCACTTTAATCCAGTCTACTGCTCTCCCTTTATGACATTCGTATTCCTGTAAAAGGTCGTCAATTGACTATGTCGGAAAAGCAATTTTGCATACAATAACCACACTATTGGATATATTGGATAAAGCTGACCCAAAACGTAACAAGTTCTGTTGTTTAGTTTACTCGCAGTCCCAGACAGCTGTGCTGGTGATGGCACGGTTAGCCTTCCGCTGAAATACGAAACCTATCGGAACTATCCTGGATTCACTTTTTCAGATCTCAGATAATCCAGAAACATCATCCTGGCACCGTTCACTGGGCTGATGTCATACATTTCGATATCTTCGAGCTATGCTTCGTAGGATTGCTGCGTAAATCGTGCCTTTGCATGCGTGCGAAATGTAGCCTTATTTTAGTCTATGTCTATATTTGTTGGTTGAAGACGCGAACGTCTGGTTCCTGCAGCGTCGCTCCTTCTGTTCTTCACTGGGGGGGGCAACGGCTTTTTCGCAACGTCCTTTATCAGCAGCCGCGAAAACGCTGACGTAAGGGTTGTATCACGTTGCGACGTGGCATACATACGTACGACGGGTGTCACGTCAGGTAGGTAGACGCCTACTCATCAAGTTCAGTGGCTTGCTGCATGTGCGTGTGCGTTGCGGCCGGAGGATGCGCGTATCGAAGGGTTCGATTCCCGCCAGTTACAATTATAGGCTACATCCCGAGAGGAAATGCCCGAACGACACAAGAACGACCATTAAATTCTCGCGCATGATCAGTCCGGACGAGGACATACACCACTTTCAAGCGATGGCGACACCTCTTCATAGCATATCGAAATGGATCCGAGCGAATTATTTTACTGTCTTTGCCCGTAAATGAGCTCGCGTATTATTGCACCTTGCCACCAAGAACTCTATGTGCGCTCGCATGATGGCTAAAGAAATGATTAACAGAATCGGTTAAAAGGATTTCGCAGTCTCTTCTCCACTCGACCGTCCAGGTCTGCAGACGGGAGTCGGACATGTCCATCTTTCCCTTTACCTGATCCTCTACACGAACGTCATCGGAGTCCGCGCACGTAATAGAAAGGTTTGTTTTCCCCTCGCAGCATCGACTGGAAGCGTTCGGTTTACCGAGGTAGAATTACCGTGTACCTCCGCGTTCGTTGTCGGATTGCTCGTATACCCGTCTCCTCCAATAAAAAGGTGCAACGAAGAGCAGGACGCATTCTGCCAGTCTCGACCGGCTAGATAACGTACACTGGATGCGTCAGGACTGATTTCCTTTACTGTGGCGTATCGGGCATTTTACTACCAAAGCCACGTCGGCAGAACTACTGGACGTATGCAAAACATCCCAGGGTCGAATGTAGGCCAGGAGAAGGAGCCCGTTTCTCGAAAAAAGCCTATGGGAACAATTTGCATTGCTTGCGTATGGCTACTCTGAAACAAACGCATCCGAAGTTCTCGCACAAATTTTCTTCATGGCAGGATTTTTCATCGGCCCGACAACGACCATTAGATATGGCGATCGAAGAATTATTGTTCACCTTTTTCTTTTAGTCGTGATACGTACCGAGACTCGTTATTGAGTCAGGAAAGAGCATGTGGCCCTCAATAATATACGCGGAAGTAAACGACAACATGTACGTGGCGATCTCTACCAGTCACCGGCTGCAACTGCACTCATCCGTCATAGCAGTAGAGTCCGCGCTAGACTCTCGACTAGGTTACGACAGTGCTTACGGTCACGAACAGGTCCAAGGCCCATTTGAACGAGGGGGTCCGGTTATGTGCTTTGGGGGGAGGGGGCTGTATCCCGTCGGCGAGATGGAGGCCGCTGTCGAGCATTGGTAACACTCGGTCGTCGTTTGTTCCTGGTTCGGTACATGCCTCGGACAGATCGCCCACTGGCCACGTTCGTTCTTGTTCGTCCTCTCGAGCTCTTTATCAAGCCAGGTCCGACGTCCTGGTGGAAGATTTGCAGCTTAGCCCACATCCGCCCGTTCCGGCACATGCTTGGGTTTCGCCCTTTTCCGACAATTGCTCTTGTCAAGCAGGTGGCCAGTTGTTCCGCTCACATGACGGTGGCGGGAACACGTCTCGAACTACTTCTTCCGTGTGATGGCGACCAGAGGCCGGCTTGAATTAGCGGCATATTTTGCATTTATGTACACATTAGAGACATTTTAGCACTCCGACATTTACTTTGCGTTCGGTCCTGGCTGGCCTACTTTCCTGCAGCCCTTTCCGTGCACAGAAGATCATTACGAATACGTACCGCAATGGCTCGTTGTCGATACGAGCTCCTCGAAATATACTTACCTAGCAGTGTCAAGAGCTACGATGCCTACAACCTTAGGCGATTTATGTAGCAATTAGGCACTATGCCTGACGCCGCGTTTCCGGCGGACATAACGAATCCTGACAAGGACAGCAGCTCAACGTCACCTCCGTCAGCGCCACACAATGGCCACCTAACTCCGCCATTTCCAACAAGTGGCCTTTTGGCAAGACGACGTGGCTAAGGCGGTCGGGCAAACGGATTGGGTTCTCCTTGTCACCCACCCATCCAGCTTGCCCTCGCCTCCGCCCCCCTGTCCTGGCGGCGTCCTTGTTGCGTGCCCGGTCACCTGCGGCGAGCCTGAACGTCGCTCCGTCCGACAGGGAAGTTACGTTGTGTGGCAAGGCGGCACTTGGAACTTATAAATGTTGTTGTTGAGGGACAGTTAACGCCTGGCCGACAACGTGATATGACTGCACAACCTTTTACTGCTTCTGCCGGCGCGTTTCGAAACGGCGACAGAGGCAGAGAACCACCAACGTCCGTTGACTCAAAGCCTCTGGCCAGCGACGAGGAGTCGGGACCAGGACAGAGCTGGGCCCCGCTGTTGAGAGACGGGTGCACCGCGGCGTCCTGTGTTCACTGTAGATGGCGGACGTTCCTTAGGGGTTGGAGGTGCTTCGGCCCGAAGTGAGGGGTGACGTATGGGGACGCGGGGGTTGAGATAACAAGCGGGGGGGAGCGATAACTGACACTTATTGGTTACTGCATCGTAGGGACCGAACCCGACAGGTTTAACTGGAAGGATATCGGTTCAATAGCGGGGCCGTCAGGAGTGAAGTCGCAAGGAGTGATTCCCCTACGTCGTACAGGGCTTTCTAGTCGGAGCAGCGTTCATCCGGGTAGCGCTTAGAAGATACGCACGCACGCACGCACGCACGCACGCTCGGGTACCTACGCGCGTTCAAGCTGGACCACTATTGCGAGACCGTGAAGTGGACATTTTCACGCGGCGACAAATTCTCGTAGACGCGGAAATGTGGGCCGTTGAAGCTTTTGTGAATACACGATCAACAAAGCCTCATGCAGATTTGCCATACGACGTTACCTCGTCGGTAGCCGGTCGGAATAGGCCATGTTTCGTAGGCTAGTTTGTTAGTACGTGCGACAGGCCGCCGCCGCCAGCGGCACCGACTTCGTTGCAGCAAAGCTTTTGCGTTGCTTTAGACTCTGTCAAGATGTCGGCTGTGCGTGAACTTCCGACGGATGGAATGTACGCGCCCCTTTGTATAGTGTCTAAAAACCACCCGAATGAGGTGAATAACGAACGATAACGTGAACCCAATCGTTATTGGTCTCGCCGAATGCCTCATTTAGGCGGTCTAGATCACGCTTACGGGTAAAGCGCCGTTAGCTGCAATTTATTCGCGCAAACTGTCGTCCGTACACGTAGCGTAGGTTAGACGACGTAACAAAGGTATCGCACGACGAGAACGATCTCTGAGTGACTTTTGCGTCAGACGAAGAACCCGCGCGTCATTCGCAAGGTGCCCCCTTCGCTCTTAAATAACCTCCGCTGTTATATCGTTCAGTTGAGTCGGCCCCGTTCGTCGGCAAGTGAATGTGATCGCAGCGAAAAAAACTGTCCGCGGGCGCAGTCCAAAACGCTCTGAACACAAATCTACCTTCATGAAAATCGCCCGCACGAACAGCGGACACTTGCGCTCGACTATTTGTCAGACTTCAGAGCCAGCTAGCGAATTGCACGACCGACAAGCTTCTCGCAAAAAAAAGTTTTCGTCGCCCCACCCGACGGCCAACGGCGTGAATGGGGGAAGTATTTTAAAAAAGGCACCAGCCACTTACAGAGGCTGTGAGCATCCTTTGTGCGAATAGGAAAAGTGTCCTAAAAGCGAGGATTCCCAATTGCGGCCACTCGTCCCCATGTGTCCGCCTGTCCGGTCGGACTTTTTTACGGTCACTGGACGAGCGATAGCTACTCCACAGATTTAAGCGAGAGCATCGATTTTCCGCTTTGGCTACTTCTGTCCTGCTTCGTCCTGGCATTCGTCTGACCGCTCGGGACACAGAAAGAGAAAAGGGGCGACGGAGGATGCAGACGCGGGCGACGGAGGATGGAGAGACACGGAGTAAGCTTCCAGTCATCTGTCAATGGTTTGCCGTACGGAGGGAGACAGCAAAATAAAACTTTTGCGACAACAAGACTTCGTGCAGAGCCGTCCGACTCAAGTGTTGTGTCCATTGGGACGATGAGAGACGGCCGATGGCCGTACAGTGGCAAAGCAACGATCGCGACACGTCGACGAAATACCGCACATTCTTTATGCTATGGGTCCATACACCAAAGCGACGATGATAGGCCACGGACCACGGTTATACAACGGCGTTTTGCTTCGACATACTTGTAGAGACAGACATCCACACAAATGTCCGGCCGACGACAAACTAGTACACAATAACTGGTCACGCAGCTTCCAACCAACCGCCATATTCTTTCTTCTCCCCTCGCCGGTCTGCCGCCTGAACCGGCGGGGTATGCCCACCTAACAGGGCAACCGCGACTACATAATCATCTATCCGAGGAGAGCGTAATTGTTCGCGACAGGCATCTGGCAGGTGGGAATCAAGCGGGGACGAGACGCCAGAGACAGGGACATCGGCGGCAGCCTCCGGGTGCTGCGCAACGACCGTCGGCGAGCGTGTCCGCGTGTCTGGGGTGCAAACGTGGCTGTCCTGAGTCCTTGGGTTACTTCTTCTCGAAGAAAAGCCGGAGGAGGAGGAGGACGAGGGAGACGACTCGGAGAGCAGAACCCAGAGCGGCAGGAACAGATGACCCGGAAGACAATTAGTCCCACCAGAAGCACAACGGACCGATGCTCCCAGGGCGTCGGGAGGGCGTCGGCGCGTCTTTCAGTGCCAGATTGCCGTGTGCTTACAGAGGAACGACGTTGACTCTCACTGGGGTGCCAGTCGGTAGAGGAGGTGCACCGAAGGCCTGCACCGGAGGGAAGGATCTGACCGGCTAGGTATACCTAGGTCTGGCTTTTCTCACCTCCGAGATCTATTGGAAACGGCAATGGATTGGGGGGCAGAGGTTGGCAGCTCTTCGGAGGAATAAATTACATCCTATGCGAGCCGCCAGGATATCCGACGTGAGCGGGAGGAACGGGTGAACGCCTCGCAACTGTCCTAAAGACGGGCGACACCTGCGGCCGGTGCAGAGTTGGCGACAACGTTGCGCGACCCTGGTCCTTTGTGAAAGGCTAGGGTGCCTATCGGCCGAGTGCCGACGTCTCGGCCATAGTAATTCCAAGCCATGACTGGCATTAGCAACTACCCGGACGGCGGGCGAAGCGAGTGAATGGCATACAGTCAACCCCACTCGGAGGAGGCGGATGGCTCGCCACAATTGGTCCTCCATTAATGTAAGCGGCAAGACGTCTTGCACGTTTGGCCGCACGTTTATCCGCGCTCTGTGAATAGTCAAGTAGCACTTCGGACGACGTTGGTCAGCCGCACCTTGTGACCACCGAAGTGGCGCAGACCATCACTGTTGCGCGCTCGACTCTACCACGGCCATGGCTGTGCACTTTTGAGAGGTTATACGCTATAGCGTGCCGCGTCCATATGTCAGACGGACCAGCTCGGTAACGTCACCTTGCCTTTACCTACAGAAGGCCACCTCCCCGAGCGGAACGGTTGAAACGTCCTTCTACCTAACGGGTACCGTTTTTGTCCGCATTCATACATTTACGTTAGTTCATTCGACGCGATTCGAAAGAACGTTTCGTCTAATTGATCTATCTCTAGGGAAACGTTGCAGCAGACACGTCTGGTCGAAGCACGTTGCTACCACGTCCAAGTGCGACACACTGTGTGACTCAACTACATTAGCTTACAGAGCTCATCAGGCCGGCACGTTCGGTTTCCCCTGAGCCTGAATACTCACACATAACGCACCTTTCGCTGAATGCTGTTCAGGTTAAATCATCACCTAAACAGTATCGAGTGGATACTCGCGTTTGGTACTCACGGGGGACTGTCGCGTCCCCTTCTATGTCGGCAGATCGTCAATCTCTGCTGTCCGAAGCGGACGCTCGGACAATCGCGCTGAGGCCTGAATAAAATAAAGCGGGTTAGCGTGGAATTAGCCAAACGTAACGGCCATTATCCAGAGGCGTATCGCGAAGTTAAGCTGATTAGGGCCGATACGCGATGCATGCCGGCAACGAGGCCGCCCGCGTTTGAGGATCACGAACGGCTTTTTAACCAGATAACGTGCGCCGCCTGCCCTAATCTGGCTGACAACGAGAATCCGAGCAACGGGTGTCAGAACCTTTATGGCACCAGTCTGACCTTTCGGTGGAACTTGTGAGAAAAGCCCGATAGCATGACTTGGAGGGAAGGAGGGGGAGGCAACGACCATGACCAGAATTTTCAATCAGGGCCAACCGCATGTTCTCGGAAGGATCCTTCACCCGATCCTGATCGAGAAGGAAGGACCTCTTCTAGATTCCGACCTACGCGACGTCGATCCCTAGGTTGCACAAATTGGTAAAGAAACTCAGTACTATTACTGTAGGCTCGCGCGTGTGAGGTGAATGCAAACATCTGCCTGACAATAAGCCTAAGGCCGCATACCTGTAACAGCGTTCATTGCTTGTGGAAAAAAAATTTTGACAAAATTGATTTCGTTCATCTGGCGATGTTGAAGGTTTTTTGCATGCTGGAAACACTCCTCGAGGTCTATTTCAAAATGGCACGTTTAGTTTCATATGAGCAACGCTAATGCAGATATAGTGAAAACAAGATATATTAATGAAGAATATAGAGACTTGCGTGTTCGACTGATTCATCGTAGCTTAATCTAGGCAGATAATGCACCGATAGGTGATTGCCATAACATGGTCGGTTCGTCCATGGCAAACTATTCGTTCGCAACTAAACTGCTGTGAACTTCTCGAAGATAATATAATCGAAGATAGGTAATTGCTGTTGAATGTGTGACAGAGCGTCTGTCAAGTGTGTCATGTATCTAGTCTACGTAATCCCTTTCACCTGAATAAATTCAGATGTTTTTTTAATAATACTCCGTTATGCGAGCGCAAAATTGCATAGGCGTTGCGTGGGTCAGCTGAATACCGTAGGCATTATCGTACTACTATATGGAACGGAGTGCAAGAAATTCTACAACTATCGCGCAGCAAACTATAGTAGTTCACGTAGGTCTATGCCGGGTAATGAATTCGTTGTCACTTGATCACGCCTGCATTTCACAGATATTGTTCGGTAGGCATTACTGATCTGCCGCGTGGCGTGTGGATAGACGACAATATGGGTTTTGTTGTTATCTGGTCGAGCTCGATTCTGGCCACCTCACATATGAGCGCGGGTCGACCTGGTCGATCTAGAACGCGCTTTCAGACGTACAAAGGGGAACGTAACGACAATACTATGTACTATGAAGAACTAATAAAGGGTGAATTTTTTACCCTAGTTTTGGGAGGAGAAAATCATCTAAACGCATAATTTTACAGGTCCAAGGTATCTCTCCTTGTTCATCCCTGTGAAACGGCCTGTGTGTGTCGCCGGTGATTATAGACCGTACCTTGACTACGCAGGGCACACGTAGAATGGGAGTTGTCGTTTGTTGCACGTGGTACATGAAGCAGTGGCCAGTTGCGAACCCTTCGACTACGTTCCGTTACCATGCATATAGCTTTACAAGGCAATGTTCATAGTAACGGGGGAATTCGCTAAGCGAAAGAAAGTGGTCTATGGAATTAATCAACCCTATAGCCTTCTGAGTCTGAGGGACAAGCGATAGCTCGACTCACAATAGATGAAACGTTGAGTTCTGTCGCGTTAGTACGTCGGACGCCATTAGGAGCCGTTCGATGGGCAGCTCTGCGAAATATTCGCGTGCTAAATGATGCAAGTAAATACGTCGTGAGGACGGACGGGAGCAGTTTTTCTCGTTCGCAGTCACCCTTTTCATGGAGAAATCTTCAATTCGAGTTATCGAATCACACCGTAGATATTACGCAATCCTTACCTCCCATCGACGGAGTACCCGTGGACATACCACCTGCCAGCCGCGGACGGCCAGTGCCCATGGGCGTCATATCTTCCCGAGCTCTCCACAAAATGCAAGAGGACGCAAGCTTAGATTCTTGCTGGCAATGCTCTAATTTAACATTTGAGTAGGTCAAATACAGTTTGAGAATTAACGTCCCTAGGTGTTACGGCCGCATATTCGAGACTTGCTCGAAGCGCCGAAGCTGGAAGACTATGTATTGCCCTGCTGGTGAAGTCCTCGTTTATCCTTCAGATGAGGGGGGATGTGCTTTGTGCACGCAGCTATACGAAAACATTAGAACGTGTCGCCAAATATACGTGTGGCCAAAGAATCCTTTTCCCAGAGAACGGCATAGGCTACGACAACCTCGACAACCAAGGCTTTATCCAAACTACAAGGTAAAAATAATCTTAAGCCGGTCATGAAGGAAATAGCCACCATTCTTACCGAAACTAGGGAATTTATCTTGACATCCTCTCATACTGGCAAAGATCCTCATGCAAAAAGGGTCTGTATGGGGCCAGATTAGGATGGCCTAATAGCTGTAGGATGCATTTTGCCACCAAACTGAATGTGAGAGGGATGCACGACAATGAAAGACAGATCTAATGCATAACGCTTACATACACCCATGATTTCATAATAATTCCACTCGTTTATTGAATATTAATATAACAGTAAAACCAGTAGTGTTGTATCACTGATGTAAAGTGATCAACACACAGACAATAAATACGGATAAAAAAAATACACTAATATACAGAAACCACATATTTCCACTGCCGCGATCGAGGTGTACATTCCACACTGCGTATTCGGCCTTCAAATAGGCACCGCAGACACATTGCCTTGCTGTAAGTAGTGCCACACGATGTGATCTATGCATGAAAGAGTGTCTAGGTGTCTGAATTTACATACGGTAACCGCCTACTGAATGCGGAGTCTTCAGTGTGTGGCATCCATGGCAGACGACGGTACCACCGACTAAACGCTGGCTACGGCAAAAGCCGAATCAGACTCACCTACGACACTTAGATAGACAGGATACGTTTACGCGTCGTCTCCTAGTCCCTTGACATGAGCAGTGCGATAATGATGACCGCCATCATGGACAGGCCACACGGACTGCTTTTCGGTTTGGTCAATTTGCCCAGGTACTGGACAGTTTGCGTGGAGCAGGTTACCTTCGGCGGCTCGCATCGACTTCGCGGCGGCGGTGGCGGCGGCGGCGGCGGCTTCTGATCGAAGTAGAGCCCTACTTCGCGGCGAATGTCTTCGTCGTTTGTCTCTCGGAGACGGGACCGCTGGTAATTACCAGCGCAACCCTTCAGAATGACGCGTTCAACATTTTTCCGGGCAATCGTTTTTTTATTACCTGACATGATTTGTTTGTCGGCCAGCCACTTGAAAACATTATGGTTCTCATAAAACGGGAGGGCCGTATTATTAGCGTGCTCGGGTGCGTTTCTGATGCGAACTTTTGGCCAAATTGCGCAACGTCGATATTTGCAAGGTCCCTGAACCCACGACATCTCATTGGTTCCGTTATAGTTTGGCCAGACGCGTCTGGGATCAGTGTGGATATTTGTAACGTTACTAGCGTCGAATGTCACATTGTAATCGTAAGTAGTTCCTGTAGGTAACGCAAATAAAGCAACGAAACGGTCAAATGCATTGTAAGAATCTATATCAACATTCTCTGTCTGCTTTTATCCGTTTGCTTGTGCGCTAAAGGGTCCCATCACGCATTTATGCCACGAGCTGGCCTGTTTGATGACACCAGCCCACAGATACACTGTCAGTTCAGTATGCGACTAAATAAGTTTTTCTCACTAAATCTGGTCGTATGAAATTGTGCGCCATGTCTTCCGTTGTACGTTTCGGTTAGACGAAATCAGCAGGGAGCGTGGTTTTTGCGTTTTACTACAAGTTAGGCTCGATTTTGTTGTGCAACGCGGAAGAGCTACGTCTACGAGAACTGCCAGACTGCGGCACTCTCTATACTCCCATCTGGTAGAATGAGCATTTAGGGTTGGAAAAACAGTGTCAAGAAAAAGCGCTAACGTTTCTAGCACTTGTTCGTGCACGGTGAGAACCCAGACCCAGTTACCCGGCTGCGTGATACGGCTGCCTCACCAGTCAACGATCTGGAAGAATTTACATCTCAGCTATCAAGAGATCAACAAATAGCAGAGGTCAATAACAAATGTTGTGTTTTTATAGCTCGTTTGAGAAGGGATGCAAATATTTCTGGAGACAGTACCTTTCATTGGCCCGAAGCCACTTAGCATCATAGAAACAAGCTGCCCAACCTGGTAGCATTCAAGTTCACGCAAACTGCGAGGTTCAGGCCAGCCGTTCAGACGGAGCCAAATAGTATCGTACAATTGGTAGCTATGAGAGGTATCAACAGCCGACAGGAATAGCGCATTGGTCAGGGCTGATAGGATCGGTATGGATCTCATCTGAAAGAGAGACGGACATTACGTATGGTAGAGGTTACTCCGGAAGAACAACCGTCAGTTCCGTATTGGCGAGAACCGGGAAATATTCCTGCGTACTTGTCAGGTCTTAGCATACAGCTCACAGGCGGCAGTTGTCCTGACCCGCCTCGCCGTCTGTTAGCTCAGCGGGAGAGCAAAATCTGGACCAGGAGGGAAAAACGTGGCTTGCCATGGCAAACTCTCAATGTTATCGTTTGTATGTGTCGAAGAATACATTTTCGCTTGTTGACATTCCCCCCCCCCGGCCGTCGCCAGTCTTGAACCGATAAATCACGTGAAGCTAGACGGACGTGCAACGCACTGACTTTATTGCAAGCAACCAAGGTAACGCCAGGAAGTCGTCTATCAACGACTAAATTGAAAACCTGGACGTGATATCCTGTTTCGACTCCAATCAGAACGTAACTCTGGATACTAAGGTCCTAATTCCCTAAACACTAAATTTCTATGTCTTCATCGCGCCTTTATGAAATATTGGCCCTTAGAAGACGTCATCTTCTCCTCACGGGCCATTCTACGAAATAATTTTTGTCTAGAACTTTCCAGAGAACGAACGAACATAAATATCGGGAGGTTTCACGGTAAGCGCCATTCCCGTCAAATGTTTCGGGAACAACCCCGCATGCCAACTCTAGTCTATAACATATCGGTTGGCTTTTCCTGCACGCGCCCGTAGCCTAAGAGAAATGGTCACAGCGTTTAGACTCTGTGGAGTTGAGCTCCGCGAGTTTGCCCAATCGGCGAAAACGTCTTAGAGTCTTTCCTAAGTCGTTTGGACGGGCCCGCCACTTCGATTTGACCCCACAGAATTGTAGCAATCTCTTTTGTAAACGGATATTAGCGGCTCCTTTAGATACTGAGAAGACCCTGGTTCATGTAAGCGAGACGCCCCTGTTAATCTCTCCCGTATTCGAACTACGCAGAAACCAAATCGACAAGCGCTTTATACATATAAAGGGCTCGTGTGCAGAATTAAGGAAACGGTGACTTTGGTTCTCCTCTTTGGTGTTTGAAATGAGCGGTACTCTTTCGCCTGCTCATCTAACAATCGATATGGAACAGATAAATAAGTTGTAATGTTATATATTTGCGGCCCTCTTCACGTGAATCAATATGCACATCACAAGACCAATAAAGCACTCATTAACGTTGGCGGCAACGGCGATATTTTACACCAACACTCTCTAAAAACACTTTCGCAAATAATCACCCCATCCTTACAGTCTTAATGCTCAAGCATCACTCAGCCAACTCAACTTTCGTTAAATAAATGCATTTCCTCATTCAGTAAACTTTAAGACTGCGTTTTTCCATTTGACCATTTCCGTAATTATGAACAAGCTAAAGTCGTCCAGTTATAATTACATTATTATCTCCCGCGCGGTTTCAAATGTCGAAGTTATTTGTTGTAGTAACTGTAATGAATGATGCTAACACACACATACAAAAATTTATTTACTTCCGCTCCCAAAGTAGGCAATTAACCAGATGCGGATTAGAGTACTCACATTAGTGCTCTGCAGCAAATCATGTTGTTCTGTATGAAATAGAGAAAGTTGAACTGCAGATTGCATGGCTGTCGGCACTCAGCCAGTGTCGTACTGTATGGGCTACCACCCTAACATTTGCCTTTGAGAGCCTTTTGAAAACCGACATTTAACATCCGCGGTAGCGCTTTCGGCTCTCTTCATAGCATGAACCCTGTAGATGTAACTGGTGCACCGTCGATAAACGAATTGGTGCGCTTATGTGTTTATTTCGCGCGCTGAACACAGGATAAATGCACCGAGCCACGGAACTCGATTGGTGCCTTCATATGTTGAGCTTTCGAGTTCGGTATTCTCTGGGGGATGTATTCGCGTGCGTCTTGACCGGAGGAGGAGGAGGAGAGAAATGGCAGGTAGAAGGTGATCGGGTTCGACTCCCGCCATTACACCAACCAAGGCCACATAGTCATTAGCTCACGTTAAATGGAGGTCGCGCTTTCGCACAATGTCACTGTCAAAAATCATCTGCCCATTGCCTGTTACGGGCTTATGATCAGCCCCTAAAAAAATAGTAGGCTCAAGTCGCCTGGGTCTTTGGCGATACCTTGCTGTTTTATTAGCGCAGAAACATTTTGTAGATCTTATTTACACCTAGAAGCCGAATTTTCGTCTCTTCCAGACGAAGACAAATGTAGATGACGCAAAACATTCGATACGGTGGTTCGACATTGTTGACTATAGCTGTTCCCATCAGAAGGATCAACCCAAACAGACGAAATGTTTACTCGGTCAAACCAGAGCTATATGATTATTTAGGCTCCCCAGAAAATGCTAGAATCCATCGCATTTCAAGTTTCAAGCTTTTGGAGCACACGTGTCAACGAAAAGATCGTTTAAACTCGGTGTAAAGCTGAACTAGGATACGATTCTCTCTGGATATTATTATTCGATGACATTATTAGCTAGAACAGTTTTTGGCAAGAAGCCAGTGGAAGGGTTTTGCTCTAGCGGAAGCATTCCGGCGACACATTGACAGAAAGCGTGTGATATCCTGGCCAGGGGAGGACATGGTGCAGTTAAAATAACTAGGGTTTTTGGTGTTAACCGGCTTCAGATATTCCTTGATCATCAGCCGTTCTGTCTCGTTGAGGTCGCCCCCGGGGCCATACATTGATTTGTTCATCACGGGATGTCACAAAACCATTAATGATGCTTTAAGCTTCCGTCTGAGGAACAAGAAGTCATAACAAGAACCTTAACGAGGGAAACACTAACGTGTCCTGAATTCGTCTAAATGTGCTGAGGACCTTCCAAGTGCACAGACGATCTGCAAAGCACAGGTAGGACTTTATCAATAAAAGGATATTGGGTTTGGGTTTCTTAATGGTTTGGCTTGTGCCAGCACTCAGTACGACGAAAATGCGCTCGGCAGTCACCTACGAACTAAAGTAACAAAGTAACGCCATATGACTTGTTTCTAATCTATATTTGCTATGAGAGATCAACGATTCAGCCGACGTCTACTAACACCTTATCTGAAACGGCCCCACTGGCGAACGAACCAGCACACATTTTCTGACAGGCAATGCCCAACCTGAATGCCTGATCGGTCTGGAATTATTCGACGTCCGATGATCGGTCCTCAAGTGAGGAAAACAATAAACGAGGTTTGCAGGACGTACGTATCGATTTCCATCTCGACCATACAAAATTGAGTTTATGCAATGTCATATTTTTGGTGGCTTGGCTTGGTCATTCTTTCGCAACCCATATACTTGTACTTATGAGCAAGCCATATAGAGTTGGAAAGTTAGTGTGGAGACCGAAAAAATGCGCATTTCCAGATCGTCCCACACCCAACTGTTGCTAAGGAAGCCGAATAACATGATAACAATATGGCTGCCATGTTGGTTTCGCGCTGGTAGCACCTGTACCGTTGTCTGTTACGATCAGACACAACAAACGCTCCCTCGACAAAGACGTTTCGCCAAGGGATAATTTACCTCCACTTTGCTGTCAACCAAATCCTCGAGCGACTCCCGCAATCCCCTGGCGCCGGCTTTCTACCAGACAATGCGTTGATGATGATGCGGGGAACACCTTTGTTATGATGAAAGTGTGCGGTACTATGGAGCGAACGCTCCGGAGCGAGCGCTAACGAACGCAGCCACCTGCGTCTCGAAACAGCTCTACCCGGCGCCACTTCGTTGCTGAAGCGCAGCTGTGTCGGACGTATTTCTTCAACCAGCTATAGAGGCTTGATCTGACGTATACTGCTGATGGACGGTTTCACAATGTTGGGATTCAAAGTCGCTGATCCAGTCGTATCACGGCCATAATCCACAACTCAATCTCTACAAAATAGTGTAGCAGGCCGACGGCCAAGTGATAGTTAATTGAATTCATGTAGGAAACACCGCTGGCGCATGGATCGGCTGGTATGGCTCAGATTCGTGCTGATGTGGACGAGAACTTTTAGTCCGTGCTAGCGCCTTTATCTGCTGACCGATAAAGGCCCGACTCTGTTCGAACAGGGTCGGAGCGACAAGCACAGCATTAATCAGCCGTCGATATTTGCCATCACACTCACAATGCAATAACGACCATTGCAGCTGATCATTCGTTGGTGGCAATTGCGCTAAATAATCAACGGCTACGCCAGTAGAACTAAAGCGTGCATATCATTTCGGTTAAATACACTTAGACCCAATCGCTCGTAGAGTCGCAGAAGATGCTGTCAATACATTTCAGGAAGTTTTGTACACTCTGCGAGCAGACCATATGACTGCAAGTTATGGCTAGGGGTCGAACGGCTACACAAAATTAGAATTCTACCCAAACTGCCCACAACGTCTGCTGCGGGCACCGTAGATTGTTATTGCCAATGTCGTCCTAGTGCAAGGGACAATATAACTCCCTACTTTATAATCTGCGCAATTGTTCAGTTGTGCTATTTAACAAGCGATCATTGCTCCCTTTGGAAATAATGCCTCGAATGGCGAATATTCCGTATGAGGTCATTATCTCGTGTCGCAGATGCTTCTAAGATTTCGCGCCCTAATGCTACGTAATTGTTTTGCTGGCCACTGCGCCCGACAGGAAACTCGAGCTCCATTTTCGATGAGGACATCAGGACCGGGGGCAACTCAAATTAATTGACGTCCCCCTGGCTAACTGTCCATGGGAAAACGACTGCTTGTCATCTGTCCCGCGCATCGCGAATGCTGTCAACCGCGATAAATAGGTTCATGGAATTTTTGTGCTATTTCGAGGCGACTGAATGAATTCGTACTCCCCTTGGGATCAAATAATCAGGCAGTTTTATTTGCAATGACAAAGCTCTTCGACGGCTATCAGTCGCTTTCCGTCTAATGATGCACTTCATCAGCCACGGTATTTCAAATTAAAACTACGAATTATACGAAAGCATGACAATATGGCCATGCTAATCGGCCGAGTTGACAACTGACAACGAGAATATCGAGTTATGGCTTTATGTTCTGAGTGGCCTCAGTGAGGCCTTAGGTTTTCGAGCCCCAGTCGATGCATAAAAGCCGTTTCGTGGCTTAGTCCGGTCAGACATTTTTTACCGACCCCAACAAAGAGAAAGCATCGTTTTTGCAGAAGAATCGGTTCTGTTGTGCCTGTTAAACGCTTATGTTCAAAAGCCCTACCTATATATATATATATATATAAAAAATGTATTCGTGCTGCTTAATCTAATAATATCTCACCCAAGCTTCTTATCGGACCAGTCTTTGCTTAATAAATTCGTATTGTAGTTTTGCCAAGATAGCCATAGATGGAGTAGCACCTATAGACGGGCGGTTAAAATACATATTCTTCTCGATTGTTGTTTTGAATACGCTCTCCAGTTGTTGTTTTCGTCGGGACTGAATGGAATCTGCCGCCCAATTGTCACCCAACTTCGTATAACGCATAGCAAAATTACCTCCAGTGTGTTTACTTTACACTGGGAAGGCCCGAATCCACAGAATTCGTAAACAAACGGCACCATAGAAGGATGCTGATTCTGTAATGCCTTCCACTGATGGTACACAGAATAAAACCGACGTAGATACGTGTATAACTGAATGAAACCTGCATAAAAACGCGTGGCCCTATGGCAAACATTTGATGAGCGATTTTACATGACTGACCTACCATCAACAACGTACGTCATCATGTTACTGCGCATGTACAGAAGCGCTTAGCGCTGTTGTGGCACATACCGTGGTGAGCGTCCTCTCCAGTAGACTTTCGATTGCCGCTAAAGACAGACATTTTGCAGTCTCTGCATTTAGCGCCAATCGAATTCGTCGCTCTGTCAATATGCGTGACTCTGCGATTATTCCCCGCGCAAACGAAGTGAAATGGATCTGTACGATTCTAGGACTTGCGGTGCGATGATTTACAAGACACAACTTTTCATAGTAGGCTCTTTTGGGACGTATATGTCCTCGTTCTGACAAGCATCGTAGCTTGTACGACTTTTCTCATTAAAAAATCTAGGAAAAGAACCAGCCACTACCGTGACAGTTACTTGCGCCGACGAGTTGATATCCAATTAAAGTGGGACGGATGACGTCCCCATACGCACGGTATGGGCGCGGTTAATGCGCGCGTCAAATCTCGGATATTTTAAACGTGTGAACCTTGAGCTTTAAAGGTCGTTATTGCTGCGAGTTAAAGCCATGAAACTGTGCTTTAGTAACCTGGCCTTCTGGGAAGAGGTATTACGCTCCGAGACATCATATGGAAGGCCATACATATCTTACAAGGATAAGAAGACAAGTAGAATGGCGGTCTTGCCAGGAGAACGACACCGTCCCAGAGGAAGCTGGCTTTTCCCTTATAGAGAACGCGGCTTATGTAGAACATTATGCAGAACACGAAAGTGCAAAAATCCGGACACGGAAGTTTCAATGTGATAACAATAGCACTGGCAGTTGAAATGATTTCATCATGTCACTGTAGCATCTATCAGCGAACGCTGCGTTTCTATACAAGCATACCATTGCTACGTATGGTAAGAAGGGTGAAGAGGTGTCGTTTACTCCGGAAACGAGGGCGTATGTCGGAGCACGCTTGTGCCTCTGTGAGGAAATGGCTTGTTAGGTAAATGCACGGTAGGCCTGACTGTATCGGGGTGTCCATGCTGAACTTGTGCAAAAGTGAAGATAACTGTTGAGAGATTAGTTAAAGGATGTTAGTCAAAGTATCCGGAAGTATTTCCAATGCTGTTTCTATCTATGCCAGCTTTACAGCTCCGCCAGGGGGCAAGCCGCCAATGCAGACGGTTATTCAATGCATTTGGCGAAGATCAAAGAAGATAGATGTCACTGCGTGTGATGGCTAGAAAGATTCATGCTCTTCTCTGATATGAACCTCTTCAAAGTTGGAAAACACCTATTTGCTACAAGTCGATAGATGAACTCAATTTAGAATGGGGGGAACTTCATTAAGATGACTCTAAAGAATTTAAGGCGTCTTCAGATCAGACAGGTGTAATTCGTAGATACGCCATGCTTAAGCAAGGTTTAGTTGATACAAGTCGATAGGCACGGACGGTAGGACAAGCGGCCTACAACAGGTTAAAAGTGCCGCAACTTCGGCTATGTGTCACCGACCTTTCAGAGGTGATACAGTGAGGAGCGATAACAGAATTTTGCATGATTGGAAGTAGCTAGACGATATCTAAAGGCGAAATCGGTCGGAATAAACAATTTCATATTCTATGAGGTTATTTTCACACGGAGATTGAGACGCTATCACTAGTGGCGGCGTATGTGTTCTTACGTTTTTTATATTTTACAAAGGGCTTAGTTCACAATAATTGTGTGCCGCTCTGTGGCGCTAGATTGCCACACCCGTCATGAAGCACAACGACCGGGTGATTACGGAAATTAATGTGTCATGAGTCATACATAGAATCATATAGTGGCGATGAATCATACATAGAGTAAGGCAATTCGTACGAGCAGTGACGCATAAGCCCAGCATAATCTGTTGAATTCCTCGAATACATAAAGAGCGAGTTTAATTAGTGCAACATAAAAATATATCTTCGGAAGAGGAGAAAACTCTAGCGGAGTACTGATCACATCTGTTCAGATATGGTAATCTTTGTCGGAACAAAGCGCGAGCACCAGAGAGTTTCAGAGGAGGAGGAAAGGAGCGACCGAATTGGATATCGTATGCGATGAAGGCAAGGCCGTAGCTGCAAACCTCAGCGGACAATGAGGAACAGGACAAGGATTGACAAGGATTTGCCACGCCACCGCTTCGGAGCTACCTGAAAGCGGTTCTGAAGACTAGTGATCAGGCGAGGCATTTTCATCAAGAACGCACTTTGATGCGTGGCATTTTTTTATGTAATTACTTGCTTTGCTATAAACCTTTTTTTTTAACTAGTCTTCACCCGTTCCAAATCAATTCTCATTTGTAAACATCTAGATGAATATGAACATGAATTCAAATAAGTTCATAGCAACACAATTTTTAGTTTAACACACGCTGTCCCAAGCGTGTCTCGTCACTAAGTTATACGACAATGTTATTCTTCCTTGCGTGTGCACTAACTTAATGACGGTCGGTTTTACAATGAAACTTGCACAAGTATACAGATGCCGAACAGATGATGAACTGGTCATAAAACGAGGACGAATTCGGAGGGAGCTGAAAACGCATGAACAGGCGCATGGATATTCGTCATGGGTGAAGGAATACATCATTACGGACGTAGATCAGATGAGCATGAATTGGAATGGTAGGTCAAACCCGCTTGTAGGTGCGCAGGCACAAAGGACGGCAGAGTAACTGTATCCTTTAATGGGACTAATGTTGAATTTTAGTCCAAAAGAACATCTTGAAATAAAATATACTAAAAACATAAATAATCTCGCGGATGATAGGCCTGGATACTGGGGTAGCCCCGTACAAGATCGATGTTGTTCCTGTGCATGGCCCGAACGCAGCGCCGGATTTTCGAGGTGTACCGGAAAAATTAGGTTGACTATTGAAACGCCCTAGTCATAATTTCGTTGATGTACAAATAGTTCTTGTGCTGATCCAACCCCATCGCGTTGTTTCAGTACGAGAATGGTAAGGAGCATTGGCTGGAAGACGCGCGCGTTGGCCCAAATGCAGTCTGGTAGACTGTGTAGATCTACGTGGCTAGTCATGCGGCGGCACACGTGGGCCGTCACACTGCATAACGTAATTATAATCGTTGTTAATCAATTTTTTGTTCGAGCTACGGGTTATAATTTCGGGCTTCCCAATGGAGGAATTGTGTAAACGCTACGTGACCCTAGACGAGGTATGATGAAATTTGAATTCCACCTAAACTCGTACATAGTTTTCTATGTTTCGTTGCGAACTGATAGATTTCAGTGCGTGAGCTGTATTTATTTTTGCGGGTCTACAAGACGATTTAGAAACATAAGGAATAAATCATGAAAATCCTATCTTTGAACGTTTTATCCGGCTGAAATATCTTTGAATAAACTTACGGGGAAGCCATATGCCATCAAAGAACATTCGGAGACAACACATCCAAGTTATTGGTCTACAACTACTAGCAGTGACTATTAAACGTAATTTTTACCCTAGCTCATCCGGCGTTCGCTAAAATGTTTGCGACTGTTTCGTTTCCACGTTAGGCATTGTTTGCTACACCAGAAACACGCCACGTTGGGTAAGTACAGCGATAAGCTAACCCAAACAAGGGGTAAAGCACTTGTGGGAAGATGGTTTCCGGCGATGGCCATCCCAAGTCATTTGTCTATGAGGGTTAGTGGTTCAGCGCGCATCTTCCAGCCGGCACAATGGAGTGCGCACGCGGGACAAAACGGCCCACCGGCTTCCCAGAGCAATTTACAACAGATGGATAACACGGTAAGCGCGTGGTAAGTGACTGACGCCACGTTTTCCACCGGGGACAAGGCAGGCGAGAGGGATTGCCGTGTTCAGACCATTTTTCCCCTGGCCGGTTAGACACGTCTTTCTTCGACGCGGGCAGGCATCTATCAATCTTGATAAACCCCTTATTGGACGTGTTGAGTGATTTGCTACAGGCGAAGGACGCTTGGTTGGATGGACTCTGATGAAAGCTAAGGGCAAAAAAGGAATATTTATTAATCGATGCTTCCATGGGGACATTTGACACCCGCTATTCCCTGGCCGTGTCCATGTCCCGTTCGTCAATCGATCAGCTGGCGTAAAGACTCGTTTCGCATCGATAAGCGGGCCTGTTGTCGTTCAGCCACAGGCCACGCACGCCGATGTCGCTCGTTGGCTATCAGTGTGGGGGTTGTCGTTTACCGGATCCTTCCTGCATCACACACAACATGGCGGTTTATTGCATATTCATGGTGCAATAATCACGTCATCACGTGGACGAGCGCGAGCAACATAATACGACAGCGACGACTTGATGAGCTATAAATCTCTCAAACGCTCATGGGTAATTGTACGTTTGGCGGATGTACTGTGCACGACCTTCAACTGACGTACAACTACGACTAGACTGGAAGAGAAACGAAAACAGCACTTTCGTCGGCGTTCCGACGCCAGATCAACGAAAACGAAACGGCTCTGGCTTTTTCGGCAACTGGCTTGCCCACCGCAGTTCAAGTGGATAGCAAAAGCGTGCCTGGATTTTGCTAGCACGTCAACATGGCAAACAGTCGTTGATCTGGCTAGGATGAGCGTATCGTCGCTATAAGAATGCACAGAACCTCTGAACAGTTCCGACAGCCCCGACGGTTGTGAACAGGGTATCTTCGTTTTGGTTTGTGCTCGCCATACATCCTCAAGCTGAAGCGATATTTTTAGCTGCCGTGCTGTACCAATAGCTAATTAGCGTACGACCACCTAAGCCAACCCTCTGCGTATGTTTCTAATTATTTTTCGACGCATGCTAAAATAATCAGTGACCAGGCGAGCCCGCACCGGGATTGGAAAGCGTTAAAACCAATTTACCGGTGATGCCTTGGCGAGCCAAGCGTCTATGGCGGGCTTATGCCCTTTCAGTGCGAAGCCTGTGCACTTTTTGTCCTAGGACAGCAACGAGGTAACACATTACGGACCGCCCGGTAATAGCATCATGGTGCTCAAGGCCAATTGTGTCACATAGTTTGCAAACAAAGAGCTGACACCCATGGGTTGGTGGGTCCGATTAAGAATTTTAGACGATTTCATGATCCTACCGTGACTCATATGCTGGTGGCCACTTCTCGTCGTGCTAATCGGTATTAAATAAAGTTATTTATTTAATATCGCAAGGAAGCCAGATTTGTGACCGCATCTAAGCCGCATCTGTCATGTACCCATGTATTCTGCTCGTCTGGCGTTTTGGAACATCGGCGTGATAGGTCTCGTGACAGGATTTTTTGTCATTAGATATGGAGACATCGTATGAATTCTACGTGGTACGCGGCCTAGAGAACTAACGGTGTTCCATATAAACTGAGATGGCGCTGTCGAACTTCGCAATAATAGGCCATTTTGCCTCGAGATGCGCCTTGGGATTGCGCGAGAGCAGCTTTGTCTCAGCGAAATCTAGGCCGCGCTTTGGTTCGGTATTTGCTCATAAGCTCCGATTCGAACGAAGTCAGATATACGCCATTAGCAGAGCTTAGCGGTGCCTGGCGGATTCGTATCTGGGAACTATGTTCGTTTCGGCATAATGTGTTTTCATTGCTTTCCCTTTGTGTGCCGTGAGACCTTAAAACGAGAAAGTCCCGTCGGGAACAACTGATTTCCTATAATTTCAGTCAGTTCAACTGGCTGGTGAATGGCAAACAAGTTGTCATCGAACTTAATTGAACACGTTCACAAGACGTCACAGTGCATTTGTTTGCTGTCGTGTCAACGTAGTTAATTGATGTGTTACACATAGCGTGTTATTTGTGACTACGAAGAGAGCATTTTACTTTTTTTGCTCTCATTCGCATACGGTACAAACGTGCGTTGAGAGCATGAATAAGCGCAATTACGCAATGTAACTTCGCATTGGTGGCTTCTGTGCCACCTGAGGGTTTACGGATGATTTAAGTCAGTATTCCGTAGCCGAATTCACTCAATTGATTTCACCTGACGCAGAGGATTTACGTGTCTGCCGAAGTTCTTCGACGTATAGATGTGCTGTTATCAATATGGCTGTTCAGAACTCGCCGTGTTATCCGGTGTCGCAACTAGTGAATAACGAAAGTAGATTTCGGAAGAGAGAGCCGAATCCTGAGCCGTCCATTAGATGCGTTTCAGCGGTTAGAGTATATGTATTGTTGAGGAAAAAACCCTACAGCTTAACCATATAGTCCTGCACAAAAACAGGGGCTTTTTTCCGTTACTGTCACGTCTAAAGGCACCAGCAACGGACTGAGTCGATTTCTTGCGAAGTGAAGCGCCTCTGAAGAACGCGACTTATTGGGGATTTCCTTTCGCTCGGAGAATTGCGCTTCTTGTATTTGACACTAAAGCGAAATCACTGAATCACCAACGCGGTGATTCTTTCCGATTCCTCAGCGTCAGTGTATTCCAGTGAATAGTGACGTACCGTTATAGAGCTAGTCATTGCTAGAGACGCCTGGGTATCATTAGTCATGTATGTAGCGAATAGACATAAATAAAGAACCTCACTCACTCTGTCACCTAGTCTAGTTCATTACTATCATGGAACACCGGATGAATAGTAGTATCCTTCAGAAGCAACGCTTGACTAAAGTTACAGTTGGGCAAATAGAAGCGTCAGCTTAACAGCCTCATCAGCATGTTGATAACGCTCTAATTGAGTCCACAGGGGCGCTTATTTATATGTTTAATATGCGTACCTGTACCTAAATAACAAACGCCTGGTCAGCCTCCAGAGACGTTATCGCAGGCACCCTGTCAGCGCTGGCTTAGACAACAAGTCTGAGAGCGAGGATCTCGAGACTCTACACACCACCATTGTATGGTTTGGGTTTTGATGTAGTTTCATGGTTTCCCGTGTAATCACGCACGACGGGACCAAGCCGCATTCATCAAGGACATGGTAAACGGCTAAAAAATTCAGTTCTTTCCTATACGCGAAGATTCACCGACTAGGCTCAGGATACATCAGCTTTATTGTTGATGGATACTTTAACGTGACTGACATGCTTATGATAATCAGCGTCCGGATGCCTGTGCCAACATAATAAGAGGTGGCCACAGAGAAACCGTGACGGACATAATCGGTGTTGATTCGCCGGTGACTGGTTACAGACAGGCTGCCATCAGACTTTATTGTAATGGCTTGATTAGGGTTGAACCACAGACCTCAGATTGAGACGCCACGAAGGAGCGTAGCAAAATTGTCCAAGGCGACCGCAAAACCCGACACCAAAGACGACTACTTGAGGCGCAGTTTACTTCATCGTCAAAAGGAGAAGGCAGACGAGGACGAAGCAGTGTGCCCACGGCAATCTGTACAGTTGTAGAAATTGCATAAGTTTTCTCCCATTCTCCTCTCGTTCCACTCAGAATGTTGCATGTCAAACGTTTTCCCCTCTGTGTAATCGAGCAATGCCGGTTCGCTGGTAGGGGCACCAACGCCTGCGTGTTCCTTTCAGGCGAAGTTCTGATTTCATTTCGACTAACGATCCACTCGGCGATGCGGTGTCGGCAATGTGGTCACATACGGACCCGAATGAGAATGGGTTGGTACTGTACGGCTTTTGCCCCAGGTCCC
Organism: Tropilaelaps mercedesae; assembly: GCA_002081605.1. NCBI lineage: Eukaryota > Metazoa > Arthropoda > Arachnida > Mesostigmata > Laelapidae > Tropilaelaps > Tropilaelaps mercedesae. The sequence goes on along the minus strand of MNPL01007732.1, from coordinate 28,941 downwards.
TCATGTGCGGGCTTTCGTTTCAAATTCTAATTACGCTTCTGATAAGGCTACAGCGCCCTTCTGCTTCTGCTTGTTGATGTAGCTATATCCTCTTTCGATAAGAAACAAGTACCGCTATACGGGGACGTTGCCAGGGACAGGCCGCAGGCGGAAATCTAGATCGGGGATCGGTAAATTCTCCAAAGCCATTTTAAGTCTCTCCTTTATGGTCTCTCGCGCTCTCTCACATCGCGTGACCTTGTGCGGGCGTTCCGTGGCCTCTGTCTGTTTGTTCCCCCTCGGCGCTATGGTCGCGCCGCGAGCTTCGGTGCCCTGTGCAATAGAGCAGCCAGTCCGGCTTCGATTCCAATTTCGAAGGCATTGCAGCGACAGCTGCTCCTGGCCGGGGGCATCGGAGCCCCGACCGCGGTGTAACTGCAACCTCAAAAGACATATAAGGTGTCACTGGCACGGTCCCTACTAGTTCAACGTCCTGGCTGAGCGTCTCCCTACCGAACAACACAGACGCTTGTAATGCCGCCTACAGCGGTGACGCGGCTAGCGAACGCTGTTGGTTTCCCCATCCCGCAAAGGCCTAGACGCCCCACGCAGTCCCGTTTTAGTGAGAGCAAAAACCCAAACTCCTGCCATTTCCAATGGAATTTTCTTTAGCACAATCGCCACACGCCGAAATGATCTCATCCCCGACTCCCTCTACATATTTCAAGATGTTTCATGAATTCGTTGGCGATCGCATTTAGCACCGCCGGTTAAGGTGATTTCAATGCTCACAGAGGAAATATGCAATCGGTCTGTTCGACCAATATCTACGACGACGACGACGCTAGACGTCAGCCACCTCAACTATACATTGTACATGTGCTCTTGCCAACACATCGTTCTTCTCCAGTGGACAGTTAAAGACACAGCGGAGCAAGACGCCAATTTACCAAACGAAACAACTACCAATGCTGGTCGCAGTTGGACACTGCCCTTGATCGGGACGTTTCGTCTGCCTGGACGCTTGGCATAGACGCTTGGGATCACATATCAGCGTTGTTGCATGGATAAATTTGCGAACAAAATGAGATTATCTAGACCCCCGTCATCCCCCGGCTGGCGTTACTTTTTTCACGGGTAATGCAACCCCCGCTGAGGTGACATGCGCACAACTGACTGCGTCGTCTTCAGCGGACCATGAACATGGATGGACGCATGACCTTGGCAAGTTAAGGTCACTCAGCTGCGTCGTAACTGGCAAAGCTGCAACGTCCGGGAGGAGACGTGGCAGGAAAGATTCTTGCTAAAATAAAGCGTAGAAAAAGATGAATAGAACGAAAACAGCACAGACATGCAGTCACACAAACACACACGTGCAGCTAGGCCACGAGAGGGATACTTTTTTCTTTAACGCAAACGTGCGCGAATCATTCGAAATCATTCGTTTTCGGATCAGCCTCTCGGCATCATCTCGTCGGCAAGGTAGGCGCATCCGCTCGCGCATGCGAACAGGTTGCCGATAGATAAAAGAAAGTATTGACCTGAAGATGTGCCCAGTTCGGTTTCATGGTTTAGATGTAGTGGTCTTGCCTCCAATATTAGCTCACGATAGAATCACCTAATTGAGCCAGCAGAGGAGCTAGTTCGCGAGTGCCCTACTCACATTGGCATTGATGAGGACGATCAAGCCTCGATCCCAATCAAACTCGAAGCGGTTTCTAAAGCCATTACGAGCAACCAAAGAGACAATTGCCAAGCACAAATCGTTTAGAGATGCAGACTGAGTAGAAGCTGTACAGGGAAAAAGACGAGGACAAACCGAGTGCCCTTTCCTTGAATGCCACACGAAAGGATGCAAGTGGGCTATGTTTGTTTTGTTTTTATGAGAGAGAGAAGGAGAGGACTTTTTCTTCGTATTATTCGGCTTTCGGGTAATGCTGATAGTCGAGAGAGAACCTGAGGCCACATTTAGACACTTGAATAGTTAATGTCTGTATCCGAACAGCCTTTGTGCGCAATATTTAATTGCCATTGTCTCAATGGTTTTGAACTTACTCTAACTGCAGGTCGTCGAATAAAAACGACCGATCCTCTTTTTTGTTCACCATTCGCACATGGATGTCGAAACGAGCTCTTTGTTTCCCCATAGTCAAGAACCTACATCGTTTTACTAAAGCAGCAGCAGCAGCAGCAGCATAAAAACACGACTATCTGGCTACTCTGAAGCTGTGAGAGCTGCACAACTCGTAGAATCGCTGTCCTGGTGGACGCGAGAGAACAGTTTCGAGCACTTTGTTACCAGAACGGCCTTCCTTTCCTTAGCCTCATGCCGTGTCTCAAGCACAACGGACCGTGACCGACGCCAGCAATGTGTACGTACTCGATCGTACCGGAGCTCAGCCATAGTTCGCGACTCGAACGCTGGAAACGGCGATGACGGCTTTTTCACGCGACAACGGAACGCTTCGCTAGCCGCCCGTCCACTATTCTCTCTCGTGGACGCGAAGGGACGCCGCCAGATGTTCAATTCTTTCGTTTCGAATTTCGTTCACGAGTGATCGTTCGGTGCTTCGTTGCAGCGCCCTCGGAGCGTGACGTCGCGCTTCCCGGCTCGCTCGTGGATGCATGAAATAGCTCTCCTCCATGCGCGGACCCATCTACTCAGCTATATAATGAATAGCTTTCCTTCCCGTGACGCATTAAGAAGAAGGATTTCATTAAAGAAACGAAACATGCCACGCGTTGTGGACCCTTCGGTTGGCGTACGGGAAGGGTCGTCGGTATAGTCTCAGCCAGCCCAAGAAGGCTAATGCGACCTCGAAATTGCTTTCGAGGCTACGTTCGGGACGCAGTGCGAAGTTTCGTGCGTCGAAGCTCTTTGAAGCATCTGCAGCAGATCACAAGGCCAAGCCAAACACGTGCGTAGACGACAACAGCGTGGCGGGTTCGTGCGACGGCTGAGATGACATCGAAATGGTTAGCGGCGTAACGCGCGGCCTTGTCCGAAGACGCTGTTTCGGAATGCTTCGGAAACCCGTTCTGAGGGTCTGTTCAAGCAGCTGGAAGACACTCTGCGTACACCTGCACGCGCGTCCACCTGTGTCCGTTCTGTGGAGTTGCGATTAACGTACTGGAATCGATTCGACTCCACGGTCCTGTCTCGGGCAGGACCCGGCAATGTCCTCAAAGCGTTTCTCTCTATCCAGGACAAACACAGATCGATAGCGTTGGAGGTCAAGTGGAGGAATATTACGGCTGCTCCTCGTTTATCCATCCATTGGCGGCATGGCTCGGTAGTAGAGTACCGGCGGGCGTCAGTCGCAGCTACAACGTTGCGTGTAGCCAATGTTTTCTGTACAGCGTTCGCTACTACTGACAGGATCTGCGCCAAAATCTCTCCCCAGACGCCTGAACGACACTTGGCGAAAATGGGCTGGAACTCTTTGGTAACGGTGGAAAACATTGTTCAACTAAGAAAATGTCATTTTCAAGCACACACCGGCCAGGCTAAGGGGCAAACGCTCGTCGCAGGGGCGTTTAACCAATCAGTTGGATATCGACGATACGAAGAACCCCGTTCCTGGTCGGTTGAGGGTGGTAACCCTAGCGCACGTGGTGGCAATGTCGCGCAGACATCGCGCGCGCGACTCGCCGGCGGTCTGAAGAACGGCTGGTTAAAGAGAGTCCAGCAGAGACAGCATCGAGCGTGTTTCTTCGTATGCGAAGGGATTGCGTCGCGAACAAACGCCGACCATATGGCACTGCGTCGGATCTTCGCTGGTAGCCGAAGTCAGACTGAAGGGCCCACGTTCGTCCTACGACTCGGGTGGAGTCCGAGCAGAAACTGTGCTCTGATCCCGTTAGTCTTCACCTCCGCTGCGCTGAACGACCATATCGGTCCTTCATCTCGTGAACCACTGGTTTATGTCGGCCAGGCGACTCGTTGGATGCAACTGAACGCAATTTATGTGCTCATCAGCGAATGGGTTTCGCATACGCCGACATTTTCTCGCCTTTGTGCGCACACAGTCAATAATATAATAATAATAGTAATAATAATAGTAGAATAACAATAATAAGAAGTGGTTCGACGGTTCGGTGGTCGCGTTCGCGCCTGGCATGGAAGCTTTTGCGAACTCAAGAGAGAGTTGTGTGTGTGTACAAACAACGAGAAGGAGTTAATATCAACATCAACCTGGCCTGCAAGTGGAGAAACTTCGGCTAGCCGCGGTCTAACTCGGCGGCTGAGTAGTTCTCACTCGGAGCTCGTCGTCACGCGGCAAACCGAACCGCGGTAAACTTTTCGAGTGCGTGAAGAAACTCGAAACCTTCGGCGAGCATGAACTTGTCCGAGAATCAGCAACGACATACGCCGCGTTTCGATCTGCGCGGCCCCGTAGGGGGGCGTGGGCCTGTATATCTGTA
>MNPL01007732.1:10307-23938 GCA_002081605.1 Tropilaelaps mercedesae | reverse complement strand
GGCGGCTGTGGCGGCGGCGGTGGCGGTGGCGGTGGCGGTGGCGCCGACTGCCAAGAGAACGTAAACTACTCTTTCTCAGCATGTTTGGACGTTTTTGGACGGGTGAACACATCCGTCGGGCGCGTGCGTCCGGACCGACGTAGCTGCCGAGCGAAAATCAACCTGGAGGTGGCGGGATAAATTTCGTCCTTGCCCTTGTGCCGACTTTGTCTGAAGACGTGTTCAGCTGAGGTAAAACGGCGGGTGTAGGAGCACTCCCTGAGGGATTTCTACCGTCACGTACACGGGGTTTCAACTCGATGAATGTTCCGTCTGAGGCCTTTCCTCACTATCCACAAGCGCCAGGTTTCAACCGCATTTCCGGGTATCGCTGTTACATGTGCATGACCTTGACAAGGGCACAGGCTGAACCCGAGATGAGTTCACCCTATGGCCTTTCACCACCGTGGTATAAGTGTTGCGATACATATTTTTCGGCTGACTACAGCGTTACGAACAACGGTCGCGTTCAGGGCACCGAAGATACAAAGAAATGCCGTCAGATCAACGCATCCGTGTACGCTTGGGCACGCGATTGGACGGTATTTGGACGACCTCTGCGGAGTCTGGCGTGCCCTTCTAATTGACAGCTGCATACGGGCCGAGTCGCGTCACGCTTTCGCTCGAACGAACTCAGTGGGCTGAGTTTCTCCTTTTCTGAAGAGTTCACGACAGAGAGAAGCGGACATTTTCTCTGTTGCAGACTATCCGTTTTCGGGTTTGCGTAATTACCCATTTAAACTACGCGCACGTCGCGTCTGTTCCCGTACGAGCCTGCGTGCCTGCGTGCCTGCCGACAACGCAGGCCCGCGAAAATGTAAACACTAGATGTACTCGGCCTGACAGGAAACTGTCTCCGTTGCCACAGGCCGAAATTGACACCCAGAGGGGTTTGCCATGAAGCTCGGGGGTGGTCTGCCGTCGCGAATAGCTGCTTCCGTGCAATTCCAGATAGGTAGAACCGTCTACGCGCGCCGACGCAATTCACCGACATCGCGTGCAGAGTGGCGGCACACACCTGAACAAACAACGATAAAGACACTGTTAGATTTTTGTCAGACTGTTGAATTTTTTTTTGCTTTTCAAGGAATACGATAACAGGTTGAGCGAAATCGAAAACGTGGTGATCAGAGACATCTCGAGTTACAGCTCGCCGTATGCTACGTACTCCCCAGCACGTAGCATACGGCACGTAGCATACAGCCGTATACGATATGAGCAGGCGATATGGTCGCGCCGTAGCAGCCTGATCGAATATTGCGAACTATTTTGGTCTGAGTTTGACATATCGAAACTTCGGCCGTATATGATGCACGCGGAAAAAATGGCGAGTTTCACCTACGCGTACTCTCGTGATATTCGGCGGCTAAGCGAAAACATCGGAAAAGACCGCGTCGTGCGTGAGTTGACACGCTGCAAAATCGGTTTTTGCTTGGATATTTCGACGCACCGGTGTGGTGGCGCCCGAGCAGAAACGCATGTTTGTCTCACAGATCGGCCACCTAAACAACAACTTCGCACGAAAAAACTGAGCAAGAGACAAGCCCGAGAACAAGGCCATAACCGTCTCACTGTCATGGGGCCTAGCGAAGGTCGTAAAATGGCGGATCTTCAGGATCTGAAGACTGAAGTCGGGCCGCTACGAACCCGCAGGAGGTCACAACGCAGCGGCGCTGTGAAATGTTCCGTTCGAGGGAACGAGATTGTGCTCGGTGGCCTCTTGACGGCGAATCTACTGGGTTCGAGCGACGAACCTGCGTTGACTGGGCGTCGTCACAGAAGAACGTCACGACTTACCGTTCAGGCAAACGTCACGCAAGCGTCATACGATGCACGCACGTCGTGTCCGGAGCAGGAAGTACTACATCAAACTTCCGCGATGGACCTGCTCCGCGGCGCGGCTCGCTCGGCTCGTGGACCTGGCGAAATAGGATAGCGGACCTCGCACTTCGGGCGGTCACATCCTGACGCAACGACGGAACGGTTCTGGACTACGTAACGAAGCTCAAAAGAGGAATTCACTTCAGCCGAGCCGTTGTCTAGCGGGGCAACAACGGTGTTAGGTCGGCTTGAAGTGATAACGGCTAAACAGCGAAGGCGTTTATTTTTGTGGCGATGTCGTTCGTCCGTCATCGGAGCGTGCATGCACGACGACGTCGTTCTACGGCTGTGTCGTCTTCGGCGGTGTTCTTTACTCTGGTGCCGGTTTCTGGTTGGTTTGTCACGTGCTTGCGTGTCGAAGTGCACGCTTCCACCGTTGGCTCGTTGATATGTCAGAAGCAGATCGGGCGAATTTTCGTATCTTCGCCAATCAGTTGTTCAATAGGCGGGTCAGCGACCGAAGGGATTATGCGGCAGTGAACTGCCGATATAGGTGACAACGTACGTACGTACGTACGTAGCCTGTATGTACGTACAGGTTCGTAAGCTAACAACGGAAAGGTGACCTAGCGGATGGACAAACGCATACATTTCATTTTTTCCGATCAATGCCTCGTTGCTGGTGTGGTCAATGGCTCGACAGCGGGGTCAGCTTGAGTAGTTTTTCATGTGTGTTATCGTCTGGAGTAGGGATTTTCATTATAGGTCTCAGACGACAAAAGGCTACTGCTCAGACCAGCTGTCAAAGGGGTGACGCAGATAAAGGCCAATTTTCAACTTCTGCGACCAACCTTCTGTCCAGCTGGCCGCCACTTGGCCGAAAGGAACAGTTTCTGGAAAGGCCGAACGATACCGTAACTTAGGGCGTACGGCGTTCCCGAATGGTCCCGACAGCGTAGGCCTGATTCTTTGCAATCCATCTGAGTAAATAAATTCCCACTCGACTAAGGCGGCCGATCAAACGAAGAAACGACACCGAAGAGGGCGAGCGCTGAGGAAAAAAGCCACGATCTCCGTAGCCGGGCTATCAACCTACTCTCGTTCGAATGAGCCGCCGTTGCAAAAACCACACCTCGATCTTTATTTTTACCGTTGAGTCGACCGAATGTCAAGACAAGTCCTTGAACTGGACGCGCTCGAGTCATGTGACGCTACGAGGCTACGCTTCGAACGCAGATCGTCTCTAACGAGCACGCAAGACGTAGGACTAGCACAACGGTTGACTGGCATTCGATATTGCCATACAGGAGGGAGGCCTACGACGTACGAGGCGGCCTCCTAAGCGGCTCACACCAACGCACAGCTCGTTGGTGCCTGTAACGAGGCAGGTCCTCGTCCCTCAATCGGGCGAACGTCACGACCGCGCGAAACCGAAAAAGTAAACCAGGCCAACCCGGACGCGTCGTGGCGAAGCCGTGACGCCGCGCTGGCGCTTGCCGTAAGTGAAACGAGCGTCGGTCTTGGCACTCCGCTTGCACGCCGACGCACCGATGAGCGGTGTGATGGAAGGCGGAACTTTCTTCCATTAGCGAGTACGCGAAACTGCATTTTCGTTAGCTGCCACAAAGTTTGGCCGGACTAGGGCCGGGACGCGGACGTACGGGGGAGGAAAGGCTACGAACGACGTTCACGAACCCCGACGGAAGCTCGATGCCCGAATCGGAAAAGTAATCTCTTTCGAGTTGCTTCAGAGTGGCGATGCGGACGCGTCGGATGTCATTAACCCGTGCCCGGCCGGCGGTACGGGCTGGCAACGTCACGCACTAATTCGGATAGTTAGTTACCTTTATTGAACCGTTCGTCCTGACCAGATAAGGCCCTTGTCGAATGCTGATGACAACAGTAAAGCGGTCGGCGGTTGTCCTGGCTGCTCGGCTACACGCGCGACGTTTAATGTACTACGACTCTAGCGGAGCTCGCCGAGTTGTTGCGCCTTGCGCACAACAATTGGACAAACGCGCTGCCATGAGTCGCCTCAAGGGTTCTCTCTCTCTCTACACAGGATGTGTTCTAAAAGCATCACTAGAACTCTACATCTAGAACATCACTAGAAAGGAAGAGACGCGCTTCCGTAGCGTTGCAGCGTCACTTGCGACGTCGTCTGTGTTTCGGAAGACTCCGTAGTAGTGTCGATTCCTAACACCGTTCTAACGGCCTTCGAGTGTGTCCCGACCGAGTGTATGCAAATGCGCGTTTTGCAGGACAACTTTCTCTTGGCCTGTCTCGCCTAGAAGCTTGAGACTGACTGTTCAGGGCAGCGGTAAGTATGTTGCAGTGTCAACTACCTCTTGGGAAGTTAAAAGGTAGACGCCACCGTTTGTGACGGTTGCGGGACCAGGCCAGCCTATGACAGACAGTCTCGTTTGTGCAAGGCTACAGTGGTAGCTTTATTTCGGCTCGCACAGTAACGAAAGAAATGATTTGATTTCGTTCAGTGGAACGTCCGTAATTGACCTACCTGCAAATGGAGAGGTTGCACGTACGCCTCTTTCTCTCGCTCGCTCGCTCGCTCGCCTATTCACGACGAGTGATATTCGGGTTTGTCATACCGTTAGGTTAGGTTAGGTTGAGAGGAAACGTGCTTCTGTTGACGCTTCAGCCTATCAGCGCCTCTGTGTATGATAGACACTTATGCGCTGTACAGTTTCCTCCTTTCTTTTTGCCCCTGTGTGAATCATCTGTAACGAATGTTTGCTCTGCTTCGTTTGTTCGCACTGACGCTCGTGAACGTAGAAGGGAGCTGTGTGTCAAATAGGAGAGTAAATTGTGCGCTGCTATAGTTAGTAGTCGGTGTCCGCCCGTCCAGCGAATGTTTCACCGTCCGCAGGCAGTGCCGTGCGCACGGACGACCTCATAATGGGGGTCGCGCTACGGTTCACTATTTAGACGTAGTAGGGACGTGAAGGTATTGTCCTCGTCTACTGGATACGTGTTCGTCGGGAGAGCGGGTCTGCGCGTCAGATCCGTAGATGGCGACGCTCGCATGCCATCGCTGGTTGGCCGTACGCTTTGGCCGGTACGCCTTGTCCACGGACAAACGTCTACAGGGTGAACTTCTGTAGACCTGCGTAAAGTAACAGGTTAGGTGAACACCTTAGTAGGCTGGCGAATGGCTGATCTACGTGAAAATGACCTGCTTGAACTAGCTACGCCGATCCCCGTCCCCTTAGAGCCGCCATTCAAAATTGCCACGACGCCGACGGCGGCGGCGGCGGTGGTGGTGGCTGCTGCTATTACCATTCTTATGTAAATAGTCCATCGCCACTTGGCACCCATACCCTGAAAGTCATGCGGGAATCACCTGCCTTCATGTTCCTGTTATCGTGAACCCTTTCCATATACAACAATGTCGTCGAGCTGGGATAGCCCTGCCGAAGAATCTGCCGTCGAAAGCTCTATTCAGAGTTTGGTACTTCCGTGAGGGTGCCTTTGAGCGTGAAGGTGCACTCGCTGGGCCTTCGGCCGTAAATCTCGGCAATGAGGCTACGATGATTGCAAGAGCTTCGTAGGACGTGCCACCTAGCGCCAGATAGCTGATAGTCTTCGCACGAGCTTCGCTCTTTCCTGAAGATATGCTTCTAATGAATAGAAAATGCTGCTGAACAACGGCTTCATCATAGTGTACGTACGTCTATTGTATTGTCAAGCACGAGGCTACGTCAAACCGAGTCTGTTACGTCTGACTTTTGAATGCAGCCACTCGACATTGTGACCGAGAAGGCGAGACTCATGCGTACGTTTTGGGCATTTTTCCTGAAACGTCCTTACCGAAGGCCATCATCAACCGCGATAGTGCCAACAGTGCAGGTGTGCCTCGAACAGGGCCAACCATAACACGGGACACATCGTGTCCCGTACTGTCTTGGTAGCCAGATGTTAGCTGGCTACCAGGACGATTGTGGCTCTCACCCATTCATTCTGAGCCTGATTGTTAACGAAGCCGCCATTTTTGCAGTGCCCAAGTTCTCGTGAAAATGTCTACAAAACGACATATCCTAAACGGAAGACTAGGTCATGCTCTACGCGCCCGATTCAAATGATATTAAATTCAATCAAAATGTCCTGATCGTTTAGCCGATGAAGTCACGTACGGTAATTTTGGGACATCATTTTGCTCTTGGATTCCTCACGTATCTGCACAACATAACCATCACATGCAACGCTGTTGCGGCTTGAGATGACAACAAATGTGAGCAAGTGACTGACTGTGTCGGCTTCTACAAGCAACGTAACCCTCACGCAACTCGCAGGTGTTACACGCAGGGCCAAACGCAAGTCCGCATTTCCCCTGTGGACGGGGTTCCGTGTCCACGTTTCGATACAACCTGTCATGTCGGACATGTCCTAACGAGCTGACCTACAGGGCAGAGCAGTGGCCTTTCATGCAAATGACCAGACCTGAACGGCAAATGGGAGTTTCAGTCTAGCTTATCTCGGGGCAGTTCAGTGCTAGGCCTCTGACAGCCTGCAGGTCCGTAGGCACCATGGATCCCACCAACATGTAACCTATTTGCTTCATGCGCCTCAAAGCAGCATTCGAGTGGGGTTCACAGATACGACCAGCTATAAGGTAGCTGAGAGTTATCGGAACTCTGATCCGTTATATTGTTCTAGGTGTGTACGAGGGTGTCCTGCGGGGTGTGTTGTTCCCTCCTCACAGCAGAAGGAGACGAAGGAGCACCACCACGAAGGACGACCTCAATACGTGGTCTTTTCCCGAGTGCGTCATCTGCTTTCTGCAGTAGTCGACCCGACCGCTGGTGAGAGGGGGGTCATGCACTCGTTATCATTGACGATGTTCAACGGGGGGGGCCATCTCGGTCCGTCTGGCCCTTGACCCTGCTACTGCCTCAGGACACCGTCGGCCGAAACTTGCCACTCTCCTGTGTCCTTGGATCCTATGTTCGTTCTTCTTGACAATGGCCAGCCATCATTGTCGTGTGTATTTGCACACGCAAGAGTACAAGAACCGACATGGCGACGACCGATGGCGGCGATTCGTTGTGCGTCCTGATCATCTCCTTGAACCTGATTAGTGCTAGTGATGGTCTATATGTTGGATACCCGAAGTGTGCGCTTATTTTGCAGGAATATTGCAAGCCGAATGTTTAATAAAGCGGGCGTGAGCGAGTGTGAGCTCATAAAAGAGTAGATAGTAGGTTTTCTTCAAGAGGCTTAAACGCCGCATTATCCTCGAACTCGCGACTTATTTACAAGCTTCGCAGAACAAACTACGCGAGGATACTTCTCTGAAGTGGTAAATTTCTTAGGTTCCGCCAGTACGGCGCGGGTCTTGGCTGTTCCATTAGCTCAATTTGGCGTGCGTATTATATCGCATAATTGGCTGACGCCAGCACGCGTTGCTTAGCGTGAACTCTATCACAGTCCTCGAATATCGCGTGTCTACGACGCGTTCCTCTTAGCAAGGTTATGGCGGGAGTTCTAAACGATCATTTCGACGCACGGATATGATAACCTCCATCGCGATATCAAAGTTAGCGCCTTGATATACGATGCGCTAGTTTTGACGCCTAAAACACGCGCTCGCTCGTAATGATGTTCGTCGTCTGACGTGTGTGTGCGCGTGCGCGTGCGCGCGCGCGGGCGCACCATGAGTGCTCATTCGGTCATCAACCGGCCAAAATGGATGGGACGCACCCAACGACTCTGGGTGACTCCAAATATGGGGCGAACATATCGGATGCGCACGACATCGAACTCATCAGAGGCTACCGGTCACCTAAACTCCCTCATGTGTAACGGGCTTCTAACCCCGGACTGAGACTACCGCACCGCTCCTCTGATAGTCGAGTTGTCGTCGTGTTGTGTTGTCCTTAGTTTACGACTTCGACGTGATTGTTAACTGTCGCGAAGAAGAAAGGCTATAGGCAGGCCACAGTGTCCGTCAGGACTCATCGATCTGTTCCATCGGAACCGCCTAGGTAGGCCATAGGCCGTTCCATGTGTACTCCTCAGATTTTGCGGACATGAAGTGCGACATAGAGGAAACAGCGCAACGCTAACTGTACAACGGAGCCGGCGGCTATGGATGGTGTTCGATGGGGATTTAGCTGAAAGAGTTATTATTGTTATGGCCTTCTTTGCAGACACAGACGGCAAAACACGGCCGCGCGCGATGTGGCGAAACAAGGCTCTCGCTAGTTATTAAGTGAAAGCTTTTCTGAGTAGGCCGACCGCCTTCTTATGGCATTGGGCGTTGGTGAAGGAAATCCGGGGTCCTGTGGGATATTGTAATATGCGGAGCTCAATGCGGAGCTCGCTCTGAGCTTCGAGGCTATGGCACTTCACTCGTCCTCGGCAACGAGCTACCTGCATGCTCGTAGACGAACGCACTCACGCAATAGCATCCTACTCGTAGAATCCTACTAAGTGGTTGCTCGTCAGGAACAGATGGATTCGTGGACAGCTGGTAAAAGTCGCAGTAGGAACGGTTCTCCTGTCGAACGAAGTACCAGAAGGTCACTTCTGCGACAATGTCGTTATCGGATAATGATCAGACGTCGCCTAACTGATGCAATCTTTCATAAGGTTGTGGCCTTAGTGGCCATTTGTTAAGAGGTTCGGTGGCCACCACGAACCTCACGATAATCAGTCTGCTGAAAACTCAATAATCCCGTTTCGTGGTGTATCGTTTCACGAGTCCGAACGACGGGTGGCAACCATTATTAGTTCGTGCACGTGTGGGATACACGAACTCGTATTGTCGTCTTCTAGGGACGCAGATGAAGGATGACGCCGTGCCGTACGCTTTAGTGGTGCTGTGTTTCGTCATGCACGACGAACAGCTTTAGGCGTCGTTGCCTGCAAGCGTTTATGACAGGTGTGTAGCTCTGTACAATGGCGTTGTCGAGCTGGCGGATTAAACCAAGCATTTATTGATCTTCGTGCACCTTCCGGCTAACTCTCTGGCGTTTGTTTGGAGTGGATTCTCCGTTGAGCCGGCCTTGGTCAGTGCTGGCTCGCAGCGCAAGTTTTAGAGTTCAGATGATTTTAGTAAATTAATGGGCGCTTGGCTTTAATCGAGTGACAATTTTGCTGGGTTCGATTCGACACAGTTTTCGTCGTTTGCCGCGCTACAATCCCATCGACGTTTCTAAACTTCGTGATCCATTTCGGAAGTTTGAAAGATCGAATCGCTGCGAAATAACATTGCGAGCAATCGCTTGTCGACCGGCGTCATGGAGGCCAACCGTCTTGTCTGTTTGCTGCTGCTGCTGCTGCATTTTGCGCCGGAACCTTGCAGACAAAACTTTGAGCCGATTAGCACAAGCTAGACAATCCTGTTCGTCGTTCTCGAATGTACGCGTATTCGGATGTAACGAGATTGCCCTTGCATGACGTCGGACGACCAGCCAGTCAGCCACCTCTCGTTATGTCCTGTAGGGCGTTGATTACAGATTGCACCGGAACTAACGTTGATACGCGTAGACGGACACGATTAAACGTCGCCTCAACGACGCTGGCTTTATTCGCCGGTGTTGTGCGAGACATCGGCAGCCAATAACTTTGCCTCCGGTGTGGTATCGCTTGCACAATTGTCTGTCGGAACGCTTTGCAGAAGCGCCATCGCATTCGCAACCGCCGACATGGCTGACAATTGTCATGAGCGAACAAAGTTCCACCGACCAAATGCATCCTGCAGCGCTAAAAACGACGCATGAGCGCCAGAACGCGATAGGGAAACGTTTTCCCAGCAGGTCGCGTCGGAATACACTCTTGTTGTTCTGTTTTTATTGCCAGGAACTCCAGTAATCCTACTGTTTGTTTGCATTACTGCCTACGTAGAGCAACAGACACTTTCACAAACCTCGTGGGTTAATGCTACGTAAACGCTAGATTTTTTTTGATGGCCGTACCTCGCTCGTGAGCTTCCCCGTAAAAATGAAACGCTGTTTCTAAATATTGCAACGCGGTCGAAAATTTATTCATACACGTTTCCCTACGTATGCAGGCGACCTTTATGACATCCTTTCAATACCCACAGATCGTAAACTGCATCGCATGTTATTACGTGCAGCCGTGCCAGTCCTACCATAAACCAGTCCTGCGTGCGAGATTGGCGGCCGAGGCGGCACGTACATGCGGACGCCTATCGAGCAGCTGCGGCCTGAATGTAAGGCAACAAACACAGCCATACAGACGTGTCGAGATAGAATCCGAATAGCGATAAAGTGCACTAATGTCGTCCAGTGCGGTTCGGCTGACATCTCAAAACTTGGTTAGTTCATTTTCGTCTGGCATTGTAACAATTCGGGATGTTCGGCCTTCCGGCAAACCGACAGGTGGCCACAGATCTTCGGCGTTGTCGGCGGAAAAAGCCACAAATGCCAAATACCGTGAAGTCGTGTCCTGTCTCATAGATGCGGACGTCTGATTTCTCAGACGATCCATGCGAAAGTGCACAGCGAGGTCGGTTTCGTACCGACGTGCCAGCCCGGCACGTCGATGGCATTATTCTTTATTTGGTATTATTTTTCGTGCTATTATTCTTTATGAGAGACAGAGAGCGAGAGAGAAAGGTGATTCTGCGGCATTTTCGCCTATGTTTTTCCTTTACAGGCTCTCGCTTTATGTGTTTTTCGACAAAACCCATTTTTTCCAGCTATTCCGACCGAACTGACTGGCAAATAAATGCCTCAAAGATTACATCGCACAAGTTCCTGGATCCTGGTCACCACCTGATAGAGAACCCGCGGCGATAGCGGGTCCCCTTCTTGTACGAGATGAATTTTTAACCCCCAACAACATGGCGAGTACGGCAAGCCCGTGCTGTTAAGTTAGCATCTAATGCCACTATTCCTCTACCTCCGAGTCAAACGCGGCAAACGGTACAAGTTTCGTGTTTGTGTTTACAAAGCATCGAAAAAGTCCACAAAGGAGCACCGGATATCTCATTGTTGGCTCTATCACACGCGCGTGAGGACCGCAGTGAATGTCGGATAGATACGAGGGAAGAGTCGAGGTCGCGTAAACAAGTAGTTTCACATAAACGAGATCCCCGTAGGGGTACTTTAATTAACCGGCACTTCACTTCTTCGACGAGGTTCTTCACAGCCGGTGACGACGCACTACGTTTCCAACGATTCCGGACCGCCACATACGCAGTTGTGTTCGGGAATTTCGTCGATGCCGTCCACCAAAGCAAACTCAGTCGGTTTGCCCAGGGGGGGAGGGCAGGTTTGTTCCATTCCTAGAAAAAGGACGGCCAGAGATGTGCGTCTGGCATAGATGTCAGTATTTACTTAGCGTTGGAAAATCGCGAATGTTTTTAACATAGTCGTTAATTTTCCACCAGAGTGGCCACTCTAACCTGCAGTGCGTACAATGTTAGTTATCCATTTTGCAATAAACGCCACCAGGATAACGCTTAGCTGATAGATTGCGCCGATCAGAACAGACCAACCGTTCTTGAAACGCCCTAGCGGACACGGTTCAAGGTTTGGCTGTGCGCCGTACGTAAATACGTGACATCTAAAAAACCAGTGTGCCCCCTACATGCACGGTAAGGGCCTTTTCAGGCGATGCGTTCAGCTTGTGCTTAATGGAAGGCTGATTTCATTTACATGTTCGTTTGTGTCTATGACAAATCGTTGTTGTTATGACGCGACCGATTCGTGACGCCGGACCGGACTGGGTTCTTTCGTCCAGACTACCGGTACCAGACTAGCACGTGCATCGTCCCGTCCCCAGGGGGTTCTTTCTGCTTGCCTACAACTTTTTTTTTTGGGGTTACCAACGGGTGTAGTGTAAGCTTGTCGTAGGGTCCTCAGATTCTATTTAGGCCGGCGTCGCGATGCATACGTAGGCGCACTCCGGTCGGAGGAGACACGAAGGCGTGCGGGCTCGCATTTACATTCATAGCTTCCACTTCACGAAGTAATGTGAAAAGCGACACCTCGGACGCTCAACGTTGGCTGATATTCAGCCCTAAAAATAATATGTTTTAGGTCTCTCGGAAGACCACTGTAGGGAACTTCACGTTGGTCAAAGTAAAATCGGCTGATAAAGTGACAGGGCCGGGTCGCAGCGGCCGGCAAAAGTGACACTGATACAGTTAGATTTAGGAGATATAACTTCAGATGGGTCGTCTAGGTCGTCCAGATCGTCAATTTTCGAATGGTGTTCGACACCGACACGGTTCGATATTGTTCACTAAACTACTAAAGCCGTTGTATTATAGTGGCTGGTTGATCTGTCGAGATCTGGCGGTTCTCCGCCACCTTCAACAGAGGAAATATTCTCACGATGTAGGGAAATATCGGTTCAAATGGATGCCACCACACAAGGAGCTGTTTTCGTCCTATTCTTCCATTAAGATACAGCGTCGAGGGCTGGACGTCCCAGATGACGCCTCTGCGCATCGACGTGTACGAATAAATACAAAAGGAAGATGTTAGCTGGCAAGGCAATGAGAGTCACTCAAGTCGTAATGTCGTCGAAGATGAGTTCGATGAAACGTTACCGTACAAAAACGGTAAACAAGAATGTTGCAATATGTGCGTACGCTTATACGGTATCCTGTGGGAGTCCAGATTCCTCGAACGGTACACAATTCGCGCAGCCCTGCAACAGCTGCAGGGGCAATCGCGTCGGCCGCGCCTAGGGACGTCCACCGGATGAACAGCGGCTTCTTGGTCCATACTCAATTTATAGAAAAACCGTAACCGAAACGATAGCAAAGATTGTAGTTCCAGTGACGCAAGCGACTGCCCGCGCAAGCAGCAACGAGAAGCGAAAGTCCAAAACTTGAACGACAAGTTGCATGTTCCTAATGACGCGTGTAACTTATCATACCAGATCGGAGTTGGCAATCGGATATTCCTTGGCGCTGCGTATCGAGAATACTGAGATCGGTAGCGTTCTGCGGAAGCTAGGCTGTACGATTAATTACTTGTTTTTTTTTTCTGCTATCGAAGCTAATTCTCGCTGTTGCGCTGACTCTCCCGCGCTTCAGGCTTAAGTGCCACCATTGAGCACTTAGCGGACGCGGGGCTCTGAGAACAAACCGACTGGACGGTCAATCTCGACGGGAAACGCTTTCAAGCGCTAGGGAATGGCGGCATAATTGGATGGCAAGCAGATTAAACAATTTCTAAACTCTGCACCGCACGGGCGCCGAGATTGCTTCCGGCAGCTTCTGTAAGGATGTGTCTTGGAACGTCCCCTTAGCCTAATGTTCTAGACAGCTTTGGGAGTTGAGAAATAGGGGTTGGCCTTTGCGGGCAAGACAAAAGAAAAAAAACAGCCTTCAGACAGCGTTTTTTTCGAGGATGCTTGCTCGTATGGAAGTCGCGCGCATTTGGAATAATGTGCGCGATCATATCGAGTTAAAAAATAACTCGCTTGCTTAAAGGGAAGGACGAGTTAGATTTTACTTTAGATTTTTTCACGACATCGACACTTCGACGTATTTCCCTTCATGTCGGGAACGCGATGATCTCTTCAATAGAAACGACTCCATCTGCTGAAAAAAACATGTTAACCCAATTATTATCCATTGTTAATCGCCTCTCTTCTTCAACCCATTCACTCGCCATCCTTCAACATGCGACGGGGTGTCTGGTACTGCTGGACGACCCACAAGACTCTGCCACCGCATTGCAAAAATCCGCTGCATTCTATAAACCAGAACCAGACGCCGTTGCCAGCACAGTCTATACAATAGCGAATTTTGCCATTGCTTCGTCACG
>MNPL01007729.1:0-16880 GCA_002081605.1 Tropilaelaps mercedesae | reverse complement strand
TATATATATATATATATATATATATATATATGTATAATACACAGGTGATCTAAAGTCATACACAATGTTAGACATTCGTCTAGTCGCTTAAGGTTAAGATTTTTCAATATTTATGTTGGAGTATTAACGTATTTCGGTTTTGTTTGTCATATAATTGAAGCGGGTGGCATTTATGTTACCATTCATATTTCGTGGTAAATATTAAAATGCCGGAGACAACTCTGTATAAGATAATTTACTCTATTTATTTTTGCTATTATTAAAATTTTCTTCGCTCCTAAGTAGAAAATTTTTAAACAGGTTCATTCATTTCAACACTAGCGAAGACGATGTTTTTAAAAAAAGATTATTTATAAACAATGTTTTTATTTGTTTCATCAAACTAGTACATAGCTTTCCATACACATTCTCATGTGTGTGGTTTTTGAAATAAAAACCAATCTTGTACACTTGTTTTCATGTGGTTTATAGGTTATAGGTTTATAGATTGGCATAAAAATATAGACATTAAAAGTAATTGCTATGGCAAGAAAATCGAGTTAGCTTACTATCAAAATAACAAGCGATTTTTAATGTCTAACATTGTTCAGTAGATTTATATAAATTCTTTTTACGATTAGTGTATATATTCCTCACTTCGACTGGCTGGTAAGTATCATTTAATGACACGAGGAGCCCCCATCCATTCATTTCAATAAACAGTTGACGCAGATGTTTCTGGCACTTTAATACCTCAAGACGATTAGGAATACTAGGTAGTGCAACCTTGGATACTAGTTTGACTGTTGTGCCGTTTTTCTCATCTTCTAAGCCAGAACATGTATTTTAAGATTGTGCTAAGACCTATTTTCATTTTTATTATGGATTCAGTTATGAAAACCTAACAGATAGGTTTTAGTAGCAACAAAAAACTCATCTGTTATTTAGTCTAGTATGTATTTCGCAATACTATTCTGCAATACGTTTCTAATAATAAGCTTGAGCAACTTTAGCTTTGTAAGTTAATAATAAAATTATACTGCCATCTTACAAATTTAGTATGCTCAGAATACAACCTAAATTTTTGTCATTTGTTACTTCCATTTCTTCAAATCTTAATTGCAATTCTTGTGGTTTCAGCGTTACGATGGCGTTCTTCTCGAAATCGGTACTCTGGTTTTCGATGCTTAGTCTGGTCCATTGTGGCCTCTCCGCCGCTCAGCATAAGTGAGTTTTGATGAATCCTTCAAAAGTCTTCGTTTTTAATTGGACGTTCGAAAGTCCTTGCAATTTATTTATTTCAAACTATTGTCAACAATGCCCTCTCTGTCCTCTCTACTCGAGGATATAATTTGGTTGTGAACGTTGCTATTAATAACGTAAGAAGTAAAGAAACTGCACGGCTATGTCCAATACTTCGTCGCATATCGGTTCACATTTATTTCCATAGAGTACGGACCATGGAAATAGTCAATTCTACAGACTCATTGATATCCCGACTTTACCGTTGGTGACTGTTTAGCCCAACATTATAATCTCCTATTCATGTCTGTTGTTAGGTTAGTTACGCTACTCTACTGTGAATCACCTGCTGTGGTCTTTAGGGTATAAGATTAGGTATCTCATAATGGTATATTCATGCGCATCAGTTTTATTCGAAACGCCATCACCTAAATAAACTAGGTGGGACCTCAATGGATATCTCAGATTTCTGACTTTCAGGTTGTTTTGTGTTTCAAATTTCAGCGTAGAAGGTAGATTTCGTTAGCCCTAGCAGCTGCAGTAGAATGTTCTCAATATGGAGGGCGGTATTACATCCGGGTGTCACTATTCCATGGTCTGCATGAAACACCTGATTACAGACTTATTTCGATAGGGCACCGAGATGTAATACATGCTTTCTTGTTAAATATCATGCAATATTCATCTAAAATGGAATTCTCAAGTAACAGAACTCAGTCTAAATAAAGCAAGGAAATGGATCGGGTAGTTAAAGTTACGGAAGTCTGAAAACATATATCCAATTCGATATTTTCTGAACCAGAGCGCGCTTTTTCGCAATACAGTACTCGACTTTCTTTGGCCTAATTTGAACCACATATGAACCACTGAACTGAGCCTTTGGGGCAATTGTGCTATTCTGAAAGATTTTTCCAAATGTATACTCCCGGTTAACTAAGATGTTCGCTAATTTCCAAACTCTTACTATTTAACATAGCTGGAATTCTTAGGTTTTTCAAAAGCAAGTGATGCTAACTCTTCTCCGTGCATTAGCGCACGCAAAAACATTGTGGCATAATTAAACTGGAACTAATTTACTCAAGAAGTGATTGAACGCGGGGTAATCATGTCAAAGGTTCTCAAAGAATGCAACAATGGTTTTATTAAAAGGAAAGGAGATGATGACAGTGTTACTATATACTCTCACATGTCTTTATATTTTTCTTGATCTTACAAAAACTTAAGAGCTGTAACTGCACTTGTTCGTGGGCGCGACAAACAAAAACCAATCGCTTCATGTGGTTTACTTAGCATGAGTAAACCGTTGGCAGGATAGCATTCTATATATTAGATCGCATAGGCAGAGTATAAGGCATTAAAGCTTTTTCATATGACGCACGTTAAATTTGCATCAGTTTTGTTTTCATGTTCCTATTTCTTTACCATAACAAAGGGATTCGGCTGAATTTAAACTTTATATTCGTGTCGATTCTCCCATCGACTCATTGAATAGTTAAAAAGCCGAGACAGGAAAGCGACAGAACATCACTCCATTTTCAAGCATGGCCATTGTATCAACAAGTAGTACGTCTATATTATTTAAAGTGTACGTATATTCTTGCTTTTACTGTATATTAATGTATATGTCTCGTTATCGGTTTTTATTGCTGTAGCGCACGCTCACTGCAGATACATTTTCTTCGCCATTATTTAAACCTATAATATTTAAAGATAAAGAAGTATAGCATTTCTAGTCAACAAATGTATTTTGCAACAATTGTAATAACTGTAATGCGTCTAGTTAAAAACTGTAAGCATCGCAGTTGTGAAGTTTCAAGTTTCTAGACTGCGGATAAATGGGCCGCCCTCACATGAATGGAACTATTGATTTAATATTTCCATATTTCAATTCATACCAAATTATTTATCGTTAGTCTAAAGAGTTATTTATATACAATCTAACTATAATACCAAATATTGAGTCATCTCATGTCTAGTTATAATTTATTTTATAGTTTTGAATGTCCAGGATACCGTTACATTTATGGTTAGAACACACGTATCACACAGTATACAAGCATGTCAGTGCTGTTAGTAATCATAGTTATTTTTGTGGTAGTGTTTGAAATTGAATGACTTGCTAAGAAAATGAGTTATTAAGGCGCACGTGCGACGCCTACGATGAATATCACGTAATTGGTATATATTTACACTGCATCGATGTTTTTTCTTATCTTTGGAACGGGGTGTAATTCTATCACTTAACCTCAAAAAGAAGAGATCATTCATATTCAAACATCTGCCTTAGTTTTTTAGTAGAAATCGTAAGTTATAGTAAGAATTGCTGGTGAAACGGTGAAATATAAATAGGGTTAGAATGAGATCGAGATGCACAAAAAGTGCTTCTAAATATAAGTTCGCTCAGTGTTCGCGCGATGCCCGAACAGTTAAAACGTATACCAGGCGTATTCGACGTACGCATGATCGTTAAGCAGGGAGATATAGCAACAGATTCATAGTTATATTGTGAATTGCATAACATATCATTTAAATAATTCCACAGTAATATTGCGGTATTTCATTGATCAGTCGAATTAATACTGTGTTTTTTTGTGCAGGTCATATCTTCGGCTCAGTGAGCAGGGGTCTTCGTTTGTTCCTGCTGATATTATTATCCAGACACTGATATCCCTTCTTACGGCGATGTGGGCGACTTTAAGAGTAGCTGGCGAATTCCGAGAAGTGAGAGCCGCTGCACAACTAGAAAATAAGACCTTCGAAACAGCTGCAAATTGCCCCAGTTTTTATACATTTCCTAGACAGAAATGCAAGTTAGTCAAGGATCTGCTTGTCTATGAATAGGTGCTTCGTATGGTTTGACCCTAGCACTGAAACGTATATAATATTCTTATATATTGGGTGCAGTCTCCTATGTAACAGAAACAACTAGAAGTTCGAAAGAAGAAAAATAACAAAGAATTCTGAAAATAAATGTGTAACTTTAATCGTCAATAAATAAACTCGAATGGTATTCGATGCACGTTAGCAATTATATATGTGCTTCTCTGAACGCGTAGAAGACAAAAGAAAGTTTGGATTTGTTCACGTATAGGTTCTTATACAAAATACCCGGACTGTGCTATTTTGCTTTTTTCAGAACGGATGGACAAAACACAAAAATTGTTAGCAGCGTAATTTTCAACGGCGCACCTAATCTCTTCACGCATATGTGGGACTTAGCTAGTTCGACAGATCTAGTAATGTTACTATACAGATAATAAAACTGATAGCATTTACGTGTCCCTCCGGTCGTAACACGTGCTCTAACTTGTCCTACAATGAACCCGGTATAACAATTCATATTAAGTAAATTACTATTGCAGCAGACGTTCAAACGTATTATCCTGGTTAACTATGCACAACTTCATTTTCCCGGAGATGCTTCAAATAGCCAATATCGCTTTTCTGTTTGAGGCGTTAAAACCATTTACGCCATGTGCATGCTACGTCAAGCAAAAGCTGTAGGGCTGATGATTTATTTCATTTTGAACATTTTTCGAAAAAAAATGAAACGATATTAAATGGAGAATATACCCAGACGGCTGGATTTTAGGCCCTCTCTCATAGAAAGTATATAAATGGCAAAAATATACAATAAGAATTATAACAACTCCCTTTGCTATCACTACTTTATTACCCCACTTGTCTTACCTCACTGTTAAATGTACCTTAAAAATACATGAAGATCATGCTTATAGACATTTATAGCTATAGGGTTTTGTGTATATGTAGAACGCTTCTAGAGTGGGTGCAAGGCGTTTTTCTTGCAAACAGGTGAAAATAGGACAAAATCTATTTATTACACCGCAATTCTATGCATTTCGATGGCCATCTAGTGGCGAGCAGCTTTGTAATAGCTTTTCAAGATTTCGACATATCGATACTAGCTTATATTTTATTCTATAAAAGGGTAGTCCCAGACTAGCTAGATTGAGAGAGCTCATAATTTTTAATTTACCTAGCGTTGTTTTGTTTCTAAAATGTGTTTTTGTAAACAACTTATTCTGTTTGTTCCCTCAAAAACGCTGTTTAGTGCAATAATAATTAGCTGTAAAGACAAAGCGTCGAAATCACTACTGTATACTTCGAGACGCTGGACCGTTATTTCCTCAAGACCCGTAGTATTTTGTATGCTACCGGGTAATCCTTTCAACGTTCTTTCGTCGCGAGTGACATTTGGAATTGCATCTCGTAACTTGACTATTTCTGCCATGGTCGATAGAAAAACGTACACATCTTTTGGTGAGTATTGTATCGTTTTATGACAACTCCTAGGTATGGTATGTCTCATGGATCTGGTCTTAAAATAAGGGCGAAAGGTGCTCATTTCAAATGTTAAAGCACCACGCAAAAACTGTGTAGGTACTTCTTCAGCTAATTATTGTGAATAAATATGCCATGATGTCATATGGCTGGTGGAATATATTATTGTAATGCTAAATATTGATTATTACTCAAAAAAACTGTTTTTGGGGAAACAATAGGTTTGCTTGAAAAATCGTTAACATCCTTTAGACACTCGTATAGCAGATGCATTGAGCATACGAACACATCGAATAATATTGTAGTGTAAAGTTAGTAGGCTTATAGGTACAGATATAATATAAACGCATACCCGCGTAAGTTGCTGTAAGACGCATACTGCTGTAAAGACTTTGTCTCTACAGCAAGTTATTACGACATTAAACACTTATAGAATAAAGAGTGCGACTGGAGGAGACACGTAGGTGCCCGGGTTCGATCCCCGCCGGTGCATATTTACATTTATATGGGGCCCGTCTTACGAAGTAATGCAAAACCTGCTACCGTAGACGTGAAATGTTGGCTGATGGTCAGCTTTAAAAAAATATTTTAAAATAAAAAGAGCGCCTTCAATGGATAGTTTCCTAGGGTCAAATTATAAGTTAGCTACTTCGAAGAGCTCCAATTTGGAATCCACAATTTCGTCAACAAACCAAGAATTAAGAAATATGGAAGTAGTTGCTGAACAATTCGAAATCCCAACACGCGCGGCTTACGCGGCACCTAAAAATAGTCCTAAAGGTCCACAAAGTAAACAAGAAAAAGCGCTTCATCCAATAAGAGAAATATGTTTATATCTTGTATTCAGCAAGGCCTTTTATTATAAATGTATAGGTATCGTCAATCTACCATCAAACTGGTAATTCTTTACGCAAACTTAGCCGTCAAATTGATTAAGTAAGTGTAATTTGACATATAAAAAAGATACATAGAGCCAGTAGAAACAGAAGTGCAATTGTTATATTCGTATCAAAAAAGTGTATGGCGAGGACGCTAGCACATTTGCAAACAATTACAATGAAAGTTCCGCTCATTACGGTTAAACAGCAATTAGAAGACCAGATGGTAGGAATAAAGTTGATAGCGACTCGCATATGTCAACAATACTGCTCGAAATGCTTACACAGGTAGCTCCGAAGATTAAAAACTTCAAAAATCAGGACGTAAGTTGATTCTAGTAAGGAGGCCCTACGTTTCGCAATTTTTCTTTTCGATAAAAGCATTCAAGTACTGATGAAAAATAAGTGACATTGGTGCGTGCATTCATCTTTGATAATTCGAGTACGATATAATATACTGTAAAAAATTAGGGCATAATAAGATTCGCACATTTTTATGTTTTTGCACGGTTCGGAACATGTTCCAAACATGTTAGTATCTGACAATGATTCCAAATTCATTTTTTATTTGATTTGTAGAATAGTATATATGTAATTCAGATCAAGCTCCCTGTTTTTTGTAACGCTCTCTAACAATGAATGAAGACGTTGAAAGAGCTTTAGGCACCGTTAGAGCATATCTAGATACAATGAGAGGCGACAAAACTTAGACGCAGATGAAACTGTCTGTGACGTTTCATGCATGTAAGCAATCAACATCACAAGGGCTTAAGTTGTTGTTTTTTAACCGACTTTTTTTAAGTGACTGTGATAGTAATACCAGAAGTATCACATAACACTCCAAATAAGTCTTGTCCATACATTCTAAATTCGTGGTACTACATATTTCGTGAACAAAATTTGGACAACGTTTTGCGTTTGGCGAGCAACTTCGGATTTACACCTGTGTAAAGCCTGGAAAGCTTAACCGGATCGCCCTTATAATGTAAACATAGCGGAAAAACTTTCTTTAACATAATTCCCTTTTGCACCACAAACATCTTTGAATTCAATTAAGTTTGCATTAAATTGTCCTAGTCGGAAAATCGAAATGCGTGAACTTTGTATCCCTGTTAAAATTTCATCAGAATTAAAAATAAATCGCCAAAGCATTTCTTACACTACACCCAAAAAGCGGTCACCAGTATATTAATCGGAAGAAGGCACTAGAGCCTTGTTGCAGAAGGAGCGGGGTTATAGGGGCGAGGGTCACGCCAGAAGACAAAGAAAGCAAGTAAGAAATAAGGGAAACCCATCGAAAAGGGACCCAATGGCGTGGAAACCATGGAAATGGAACACGAATTAAGAACGGAGTGGACAGCCGCAAGGGGAGAGGTTACAAGCCAATATAGGGGCCAACGTTTTCAAGTTTATGATCACGGTACTCCAGGTGAATCTTATTAGGTGTAGAAGGGCACAGACCTTTTAGGAAAAACCATGGACACGAAAGTAACCGCCCTGATCCTGTTATTGAGCCGAATAAAATATAATGAGTTACAAAAAATAGGATCGGCCACAGACGGAAAATAGACGCAGCGATGTTGTGGAAAGGGGTGACCAGGGCAGAGTAGTGGGGAAATTCGGCTCAGGGGATGACCTTTCATAAATTGACATTAACCGGGCTGTTGTCCTTTACAGCGGTTTTAAACTCCTTCACGACTGTTTGAAGGAGTAGATTTACGTTAAAGGGGTAAGGGGGAAGTACCAGAATAGCTCACGGAACGGAAGCTCTAGGTTATGATGAATCTTATGAATGATGGGTAACATCCGACATTCTCCTGGAGAGGCCAGGAGTCTGTCTTAGTCTATCCTAGCAATCTCTACTCTAGGATTCAAAGGTGGAGAGTAGACAGGTGGCGAGTCTGGGCTACCATAGGTATATTAACCTTCAAATAGAGGGATGTACTTCAGCAGTCACAGCGGTACTTGTTAATAAGTGCCCGATGTGGAACTGAACCGAGTGGAGACTGAACACAAATGTCTTTATGGGGGAGAGAGATAAGAGGTGCAAGCAATTGAACGAGAAATAAAAGGTGGCTGAAGTTGAGGAGATTATTAGGGCAGCGGAGGAGACGTGCTGAAAAGAAGGCCAGCCAGCTGAAAAGAAGAACCACAAGCCCAAATAGTGGTGTAACAGTTAAGTCTGGAAATGTAGCGAGCCTGGTAAAGCGGCTACATGAGGGAAAAAATCAACAGCAACGCAGTTATCACGGAAGCTGGAGCAATCGAATTTGAAGATTAAAGATCGTAATTTCTCTCTTTCCAACGTAACCATGGAGAGGGATCAGAGATGGAGTTGGAAGTGGACCCGATGAATATTGCAGAAAGAACACTAGAAAAAATGAAGGGAGCCCGTTCGCAGTTCGTACCGGGTAACGCCCCGGGTTTTGACGGTATAACACCAAGGGTAGCAGAACGTTGGTAGAAAGATGGCATGGCTTATTCGATAAAATTATAAATGGGCTTCTATGGGAAGGTAGGTTTCGGAAGGGGTAGAAGATGCCAAGGGAAATGCCAAGGGGATGCCTGGGGAAAATATTCCGAGGATATTTTTATTTAAAACATTAAATATGCAAATAGAGAGAGCGATTATTTTCAGATGCGCAATGCGCCTGTAGAAGAGAAAAGTATATTAGCAGACACAAGGGCTCCTCTTCTATATTTGTAAATAAAGCAATCGTAGTACCGAGCTGGGAGGATGTGGGGAATCTAACATTTTAGTAGTTTTGTGAGTCTCACACTAGTTTGTGTGAGACAAAGTTGTGTGAAACTAGTTTGTGTCATTACTAGTCTCAGACACTAGCAGTCTGAACATTAATAGTGAGACAGTAGTAAAGATGAAATTTAATTGAACGCTATACAGTATGCTCTTGCATATATAATGCTATTTACCGAAAGCTTGCGATATATACCTGTGAGTCGACAAGTAACTGGCTTGCTTGAAACACCTATTCACCCAGAACTAAACTGGAAGTTGCGAAATAAGTGGTTCTGGAAACTCGACCGCTTTTCTCAGAATTGTATTCAAGACACCAAAAGTGGATTTTTTTTTACGGAAGCTGAACTGAATCTCCGAGAGAATTTCCCTGGCTTGAACTTCAGCATTCAACCTTTAGACTAGAATGTTCTCAAAGATCTGAGATAGAAGGGCGGAAAGAGCCAGATCCCGTCTCCGCTTCCAGCTTTGGAATTGGGACGAGGTCCGACTTTTTCCATAAGGTGGGGAAAAAAATGGTGGGGGTGCTTCCTTCTGTGAGCAGTTAGTTGACCAGGTCCCGAAAGACCTCTGGCCTTAGACAAACGAGAAGTTTTATGACCCCGGTGGAAGGCAGTCCGAACAGGTGCCATGCCAGACGCCAGTTTTCCTCCTGCCCTTTCGACTCCTTTGGGAGTTACCTATGGTATGTCCTTGAGAGCAACCTTGTAAACCTCTGGGACCCTAACCGGCTGTATCGGAAAACGGGTACTAACGACCTCCTGGAATACGTCCGATGAAATCCTAGGTACAGGTGAGCGCATCTTTTCCATGACAATTCAGTAAGGCAGGCCCTACACGTCGCTTTCTACCATCTTTACTAGTTCGTTCCACGATCGGTCTTCACTTGATGTAGTCAGCTTCCGGAGTTTCCTTTGTGCCTCTCAGTATGCTTTTCTAGCAATATCGATCTGTTTACTCCCTGCTCGTGGGCTTCCATTTCGCCCTTGTGTCCTACTTAGCCAGGAACCCGTTCTGGTCCATCTTGTTTGAGCTTGCGCTATCTCGTCAATCCACCAGTATTTCGGTCGTCGACAGTTCGACGAAGCACTATGAATCGGATGTGGGGAATGAGCCCTCTTTGCCCATATGCAGACCACTTTCAGCAAGGCGGCGGGCTGATGCTCATCTAAGATGCATCTTTTCGGCATCGCCACCCCCGTCCCAAAGGCCCCGTTTTCAAGATCCCTAGGTCGAGTTTATTTACGCGCCACCTCGCGTAAAAGGCGCCCGTCGGGCCCTGCAATGATGCAACTTCGTAACGCACATATCTGTAGTCACTCAACGTCTCTTCCTGGCCCACCCACCACTGCCGAATGGTGTTTCCCGTCTCGTCACTCGCTATTCCCAGGTAAGCAAATGAGAATCCCGAGGAACTACAAAAGGTGGGAACCCTGTTGTCTTAATCGACGTCAGGCCAACCTCCACAAGAACGCGACCCCTATTGTCTGTTCTATTACTGCTCAAAAACAAGCCGCATTCAAATCCCCTATGAAAGTAAGTCTTTTCCCCGTCCGTGATATAATGCTTTGGCTTTAAAATTCCGCCTCTTTCTGTTAGGTGAGAAGCTACACGAATAAAACGTCACCACTCCGTCGATTTTGATTCAGAAGAAAACATAGCCTACGGGCCTCTTTTTAATTGCGAAGTTACTTTCCTTGCCCACCGTATGGTAGAATCATCATTACCGTCTTTCACACACCCTGTTTTTCCTACTCCTGATCTGTTTATTGGGCTCAAAAAGGAGGCGTATTTTCCTTCCTTGATTTTTTATTCGAAAAAGTCATGTGCTACTCGGCCTCCATTAATATTTATATGCAGAACTTTAAGCATCAATATTTGACTCTCCTTGTACCCGCTTCACAGCGTCACAGCTACACAGGAGAGCTACCGTTTTCGCTTTGAGCTGGTCGACCGCTGACAATGAAGAAAATTGTGATTCAAGTCCATTCATTATCTTAGTGTCGCCAGGTAACAAGAAGTGTTCGTGTCTTCTTCCTGACGCCGATCTATCGCAGCCGCCTTTTTGAGGCCTGCAGGTTCTTCATATGTGCCAGGTTGTAGTCTTGACATTGGACGTTGGCGTAGGGCTCGTCGATTCCGGCTTCTAGCTGCTCCTTATACGTGTTTAACTCCTTCTCCAGCTGGACACACTTCTCCTTGAGTTGGCACATCTCCTTAGGTGCTGGGACCTGGCTGGCTCCCATGTGACAGCGTTTTCGAGCTCACGTGTCTCTCGTCTTTTGTTTGCGCGCACGATAGCATTGAACATTTTTTGTCAGAGTTTTCATCGCTTTTCTAGCTTCGACTTTTGCGTTTTCCTTGTTGCAGAGAGGCTGCGGGGTGGTGACCTGAACACTGGTGCGCTGCATTGCATCTTCCATGGGGTTTAGGCCAGCTGGTTCGTCCTTTGTGAATTCCTGAATGGGGTCCTTTAGGTTGGTCCTCCGCCAAATCAAGACCCTGAAAATCGCCCTATCCTGCGAAGCAAGAACCAGAGCTGGAAAGAGCCCATCGATGCCGTCAATGCAGATATATGGGGACTGTCGTACAGGATTGTCAGGGAGAAGTTGTGTTCGTTCGTTGCTTGCCTACCACCAAAGGTCCTGGACGCCGATATCCGTCGACTATTCCCGACACATATGTTGATGATGAACGAAGTTATTGGGGTAGACAGAGATATTCCGTAGATGACGGGAAGCGGGCGGGCAAATGAACCAGAGAACGGCCAACACCAACGACCACTGTGCGTGCCACAGCGTGGATGGCTATCAGCCAGCCAACGAGCCAGACAGGCACACCGAGAAGGACAGTATTAAAGCGGGAGTAAAACAAAAAGTTGGCCTTAAGCGTCCAAGAAACGTTACACATACAGGATCAAGCTTCATTCTAATCGAGCATGGAGAAATGCGCATGTTCACTTACTCTTAACCGAGTTTTTTTTTCTTTTATAAGCAGTTTGCTCACATCAAAACTTCACTAAATTGGCAATATTTGTGGCAGGGTGTTCGTAAAACCGGGGTGTGTTTTTGAAGTCGTGGTAGTGTGTAATGAGCACGTATACGGTGCATAATTAGTTTTTTTCGTAAAATATGAGGTTGTCGGCTTTTGTGTCGACTTACACGCACTGAGGCAAGTTGTGTTTCATCTGTGTTCCTGCTTCTGGCTTACCAACTTTTTAATACTTTACCAACTCAATATTCAGTTTCCATTTTTGAAACGTAACATTTTCACATTTATTTAAAATCTCGAAGTCCAGCTTGAAAAGAATTCTTCACTCTGAAACTGAACTTTCACCGCACTTAATTATTATAAACACGGTGCTGTAGACATGTGTGTAGAATGCCAGAAGGGAGACTGATAGTAGATGTTTAACTCTTGTCTGCAAAAAGTAAAGCCAAAATTTAGAACTGGACGAGTTACATAAATCAAAGGGCACTTTCCATAAAGATCTAATGTCGGCAGCCACGAAAATGTGGAAGGTGCGACTACCCTCACAATCAAAATAGTAAACATTGGTTTGCAAGATGAATGAACAATAGCTTACGTAAGTTAGAGCAAATGAAGGCCCTTTAACTAACATGGATAACTATAGATCCCTCTACCATTGATAACGATTCTTCACTATTCCCGTTTATCCCCCAAGATCACCTTGCCTTAACTTCACCCTCCAATTTGACACAGGTGAAGAAGAGTAGAAGATGGTGGCTATGACTACTGGAGGACGAACTGTGCACTTTATTTTCAAAAAAAAGTTTTACGTGTTAATTAGAAAACTTTCTGAGGCGGAATAATAAGATCAAAACCAACAAGTTGAAGGGATATATTAGAAAATTAGCGACAATAACTGACAATTTATTCGGATCCTTAACATCAAATTCCAAAGTTACATAAGTCAATACAAATTAGAATTTTGGTAAATAGAAGCTTGTAGTTATCTTTAAAACGCTGTCAGTGAACCGAACATTCACTTCATTGTCATCTTCTGAGTGTAGACTACTATCATTTTGCTTATTTAAAATGTACAACAACACGGCCAACAGGCACGGCCCCAGAACTTAGCCACTTACAAAAGTAGGTAAGACAAAAGGTAACTTAAAGGTTTCTGAAAATAATGCGTCCCTTAAACATTGATAACGGTACATTTTGAGGAAATGACTGAGGTGACAAGACTGCCGCATAGATTCTCATTCATACGGGTTGGACGAATCTTATAACATCTTATTTTTTATCCGTATAAAAACTAAAATTTACATTCGTTGCAATCCTGCTATTCGAGATGACTACTCTCGTACATCAGTGATATCTGAATGAGAATTTTCAGCAGTAACTAAAGCGGTATCTGCGTATGCTGTTGTTGACGCAAGTGTGCTGACTGTAACGGTGTTTTCGAATTTGACGCTATACGAAATTGAATAGCCTTGACTCGACCAGAAAGAGAACAAATGGCGTCAACAACGAAGTTGCTAGCGAACACTCTGTGGCAGATGGTTCAACAAAGCTGATATATTGGAACAGCAAAAGGGCGCCATCTAGTGTTAATCACAACGAAGAGCAACGTTAGAAGTAGAAGCATCTAACGGAGGATTTATGGTTGAGTAATAAATTTTGGTGTAAATTAAACGAATTGTTGCTGAATTATGATCCACTTTGTTCAGTAGTTATTTCTTTTGGTGCTCCTGCTGCTTCTAACAATGTGCAGCATTCAATTTCCATTGGGAATGACAGCTACTCTATTTTAAACGTAATAAAAGACAAATTCCTTAGTCAACGACTGAAGTGAGCAAACTGAAAAATACGCAGCATATTGTGTTGGCTACCTCGATTTGTTTATCAGAATGAAACGGCTGGTTTCGTATGTCTGTTGCATAGAGGCGCCCTGGGCGTGGTTACACATTGGTATTCTGTAGCAGCAAAGACGAAACGGCGTAATTCGTCTTCCAACAAATTAGTTTAGCATTACGTGTATAAACATCAAAACGCAGAGTTAATACCGATCGCATATGTCCACCTGATTTTTACCATTGTTTTTATTGCTTAGCGAATGTTCTTATTGCTTGCCCGTAGATCTGACTGTTAAACCTCTATCAAAATAAAATAGTAGCTCAAATTGTAACGGTCGTTGAACTATATGATTATTTCGTAAAAAAATGTCCTTAAATACGCGTAACAAAGTCCAGTTAATATCTAAAACATAGTTTTTGTCATAGCACTTTGTCAACTCGGAGCACAGCGGATGAGTTACCTATGTTACATGATCTGTTTCTTACTCAATTCTTTAGTGTTTGTGTCTGAGTTGCAGAAAAAGCTGTTAATGAACGATCTGGCATATTGTTTACGGTGTTTGTTTTGATATACCTAGATTCGCGGTGGCTGTCGAGCTCGGTGGCTTGGCACGCGACCGGAGGAAACACGTGGGTGCACAGGTCCGATCTCCGCCATGACACACATTTATGGGGTCTGTCCTACGAAGTAATGCAAAAAGCGGTACTGTGGACGTTAAATGTTGACTGATGTCAGCCTTAAAAAATATATTTTAGATAGCTGCTACTGCTTCGGAGGTATTAAAAAGTATCGACAATATTAATAATTTCAAGGTTTGTTTGCCCTAGAGCACCAGTTGTTGTAGTGTTCGCTTTGGTTGTACAGACTTAACAAATTCTATATACTAATGCTGATGGAAAGATAATAGCTTACGACCTGATTGAGCTTATTTGCCGTCAGCAATCACTGACGGTATCGAAATTTTACTTCTGTCTGTTCAGAGAACCTAGAGCTCTGTATTAATCTATATTCCCATTTGTAAGTAAAAAAATTGTAGCCGATATAGCTAACGCGATAATATTGTCGACAGCTATTTATTTTATTTAAAAAAATGCTATAAAAAAATTTATAAATTGTTATGCTGTGTTTATTTCTCTGTAATAGTATGTACTGCTTAGAATTGAGGGAATGTATTGAATGCTGTAGTTTTGAATTTTATACAAAGCTTGCAATAATGTTGACATCGTTATCTCAGTGTGGTGGAGAAGGTAGACTTTTTTAATGTTTTTCTAAGAATTGGTATCGTAGATGTATTACATTTGGCAAGTATTGCAGATGACTTAGTAGTGTAAAGT
Organism: Tropilaelaps mercedesae; assembly: GCA_002081605.1. Classification (NCBI taxonomy): domain Eukaryota; kingdom Metazoa; phylum Arthropoda; class Arachnida; order Mesostigmata; family Laelapidae; genus Tropilaelaps; species Tropilaelaps mercedesae. The sequence continues at coordinate 1,566 of MNPL01007729.1, read as the reverse complement.
CTCATATAGTTAAAGGTCTCGATCGCCATCAAGAATGACTCAGATTCCGAATGAACACCAGTCTTTAAAGTATAACTAGTTTAGAGTAAAACGATTCCTAGAAAGCACCGCAAGCAATAAGGGAAAATTGACCAGTAATAAATAAGGGAACTCCAGCAAATCACTTTGTACCTCTATACAGGCTTCTAGAAAACGCATCTATTAAACTACAGAATCAAGTTTAAATTCACATATAAACTTAGAAGAAAGTAGAATTAAAGCCATCTGAAATTTATTAGCAAATTTAAGCTTAATATTAAGGTAATTGTATCTTTGGTAAAGTTTTGATTGCAGGCGCAAGGATTAACAGGTTCTTAGTAAGAAGAGATTTTGAATAGTTTTTTTTTAATGTTAGTAAAACTAGATTTATGATACGTTGTACCCATTTCAACATATTAACTTGATTTTCTTCTATAGAAGGTGAGTTACATTACTTAAGATCTGGTCTCACCTATTTTTAGTAACACCAAACAGTTTTTAAGATATTTGATTTTTTCATAATTTTGGTGTTCATATTCTATTAGCTAATACCTAAAGGTGTATTAGCCAACGAACGAAAGTCCGACAACTTGAGTAAATTGAAAATTACAGTATTAACACTTTATTTCTTTAGCAAACAGCCTGCAATAGTTACCTCCATTTCAAAGATTAATGAATATGATTACATGTGTAACTCACATATAAAATTTGTCAATTTTAGACGGATCATAGCTATGGTCTTTATTTTGACACCTGACCGTTTTCAAGTTACTCAAGTTTTTTCTATTCATTCAAAGCACCAAATAGCAAACGATACACCGATATAAAGATTCGAATTTTGCTAGTTCAATTGACTTACAGGAGATGGTCCAACGTATTTTTAACAATAGAGCATACATATATCATGTTATAGCGTGATCGGCTACCCCAGTAAGTGAGCACTAAATAAAGCGAGATTTATGCGTTGGGGATAAAGCATTTAACCTCCCAATCATATATAGATGCTGTGTGCTTGCCTTCATTGATTTTATTCATGTTTTTTGAAAGTGATTTCTTCTGACTGGATTTATCTTTTGTTTTAGCTGTTAGTGGTTGGTTTGCTGTCCTACGAGAGGTCAGCGTTTATGTTTTTTGTTATCATAGTATATATTATAAAGGAAAATTTGGATTTTTATGGGTTAAATTGCCATTTCTTTTTTTCTGAGTTTTTCGAAGGGCATGCAGACATGGGGCTGATGATGAAAGATGATGAACTACTGGCATTTTCCACGATTTCTTATAGTTCTCGGAACGTAGCTTTTGACACGTACGTGTGCCAAGTATCGCCTTTAGTGAAATTCACGAGGGAGCAGTTTCAAAGCGTGGTACTCTTATAGTTAACATGAGAAGGGGTATTCAGGCTGCAAGGTTAAAGTTAAGTGAGAGTGGAGCACCGAGAGTGAGTCGCCAGTTTGTCGCGTCGCATATGGGCTAAGAGAGGCCACGGATTAACCCCTCGGCCTATCTTTCTTCATATATATATATATATATATATATATATATATATAT
>MNPL01007725.1:0-21934 GCA_002081605.1 Tropilaelaps mercedesae | reverse complement strand
GAAGAGAGTTACACCCCCAGCACCACTCCACCCCCACGACGTCCCTCCCCCGTTTTTCGCCGTTCTGTCGCTGTCTTCACCGCCGCTACCGCGTACTCGACGGCCAATCGTCTTTAAGGGATTTGACAAACAGGGCGGAGCTCAGATCGGCATTCATTCGCTCTATCACTAACTATTGGGCGGAGCAGAAGGCGGTGCTAAAGCATTGTGGTGGCGCTGTTGCTTGTTAGCCGCCTTGTTGCTGCTCCTGGCGCTGCCTCTGGTGCAGCCATGTCCGACGACAACGGTAGCTGAGTGCGGGCCGAGTAGTGTATGATGACTACTGCAGGGGTGACTGCGTGAGCGCCTTTACCGGACTGTGTGACTTCATTAAACAAACGAAAGGGCCTTTCAGTAGTGTTTTACTTGTAGACTCCTGTTTTCATATCTATCGAATCTCCAACAAGGATTCGACATGATAGCGTTCGTGAGTGACCTTACCGTCATCTATTAATCACATAAAACTCCTCGTACCAATTGAAACAATCATCATTTCCGGCATTTCGTGCCGATGTTGGAGTCGTGCGCACAGCGACAACATAAACACACTGTGTGTGTGTGTGTGTGTGTGGCTGTGTGTGTGTGGCGGTGTGTGTGTGTGTGTGTATATACTTGTTTGTGTGCGTCTATTTTTCGTGAGAGTGAGTAGCAATAGTAATTATTGTAGCAATTGAAACCAATTAACCGACCGACCGACCAACCAGGAATAGTGAACCAGAAATCGAAGTATATGGATCTAGCGTATTGATCAGGTGTCTTTTTCGATGGCTTGTATTGACTCCATCATTGAGACAGAACAACGTTAGAGAATCGAATGGCGAAGGTCGTGCAATCTGTGTGACTGTGCAACATCAACTACCGAAAATCACAAATGGTTAACTAGTGAACACCGTCACTCATCAAAGTGAGGACAAACAGACACCAAGGAAAACATCTTGGATGCATCCACAATTTCATCATCAAATAAAGATTGCGGAATTTGAACTTGATGTGGTGATTACTGTAAAAGACATCATCGTCCTGTGACCTATCATCGGGAAACTGCGTCCTACTGGCCGGAACTAACTTGGACAGAGCTAAACTATCTGGCCGGTAGGACAAACAGGTGTTCGCATAAACCCCATTGCCCTTCAAGATGCCTATTATGGAGACGTCCTCTAGTGAAATGTCGGGTTCCTCATCACCCGGCGTAGGTGGAACCGGGGGAAAACAGTGTTATGGCTGTGGATCGCACATTCACGATCGATTCTATCTTCTCGCCGCTGAGCGTCAATGGCACACAGCCTGCTTACGCTGTAGCCACTGTAAAGTGCATCTGGATAACGAACTAAGCTGTTTCGCGCGCTCAGGGGCCATCTACTGTAAGGAAGACTACTACCGGTGAGTACACACGAAAACTGTACCAATCTTGCTCTAAACGGATTATATTTCGATCGAGATTTGCTAACCAGTCGGGCTCCTGTGACCGTTCACAGGGAATTAGAAGCAGTTATTCCGCGATCAATCGACGATCGAGTAGATTCTTAAGTATTAAGGAGTAAGCTTAAGTACATTTCCCACGGCAAACATTACCTTCATTTCAAGGTCGAATTTCACGTAGGTGGCTGTGTTTAGATTCAGTGCGCTAAATAATCCGCTTGAAGAGGTGGACAGATAGTCGTATATATATATATATATATATATATATATATACGGATACTCCGTGCAAAAGAGAGAGAAATAGAGAGAGATACATATATATATATATAGCTTCATAGCTTCTTGCCAAAAAGTGCAGTCGAAAAGGTGGTCAGAGGAGTGCGCGACATTCTCACGGAGAGGCAGATTGACGGTAGTGGGTATTGCTAATACCCACTGAACTCGATCAGTGTTCCATAGCGGGTGCGGTACCAATGCTGAACGATCGGTGTGACGAAAGGTTACGTGTCTCGATGATCAAAATGAAGTTAGAATGTGACTGATATCAAGAAATCTAAAAGCTTAATGCAACTACTTTGTTAAGAAGAAGTAAAATTTAGTCATTTATATATATATATATACAAACCGGATTATCCTATTGTGAACGTGCCTATGGAAAACAGAGGATAACCTTCGGTTCGTGAGAGCGCCAGAGTAGCTGTGTTGTTCAACGTGCGACCTAAGCTAGGATGATCGCTAATTGAATGAGCGAGGTATGCCCATTTCGCTGATTATCAATACCCGGTAGAAGTCAGCACTTCGAGTCACCTTAAGGATTCCTTCGAAGAGACCTCAGTGGCTAGGTCCGGCGCTGTTGGCCGTATCAGCCAATCACACATGTAAGGACCAGGCTATATCTTCACCTTTTTGAAGGATCCACCAGCTACCGTTCTTACGGTGGACTCAAAGTGGTTCAAAGAAGCACGGCTCTTCATAGAAATATTATAGAGCGTCGATGTTTTCACTCACCCCATTTCGCTTGAACATTCACCCGACGTTACTGGGTAGCGCGTTCACACTGAATTTCAAGCATTGAAGAACCAACAATACATGTTATTTAAGAGAAGCATATTTAATTATGAATGTATATTACAGCTGTGCGAGCGAAAAGATGAACACTACAGCCAACTGCATTGCTTTTTTATCTATAAACTCAGAATGACACCCATCACAAAAAGTCTTTGGTGTTCATTTTTTCTGTTTTAATATTTAATCAAATTTAAATGACTACGCCAATGACAATGTGTTGAGCTAATATCTGTGCTGACAGAAGGCACCAAGCATTTAAAATACTATTTAACTGCCCTAGCCGCAGTAAAATGTTTCCTATATTTTCAAATATCGTGACTATGAAAAAAGATAATTTCGGGCACAGTTCGCGCGGTAGCCTGGATAGGATGGGGGCGATGATAAAAATCCAGTAAGAGCGGCAGCTAAGGCAAAATAGAAGGCAGGTGATGACCTCACCGAGTAAGGGAAGGTTATCGCAGGAGCAACATCGAGTTGTCGACACCAGTTCACAAACTCGCGCCAGTAATGCGCTACTATGAGAGTTGTGACGGAAAGGCCCCCAAGGAATTCGACCCCAAAGCACAAGTTACATCTATCAGCAGCACTGGTATCTCTCATATCATGTGTCTTCATGTGTCTGTCATATATTTAACAGTATATTAACTACGATAAACACCCTTACGGTTACACAGCTGAAATACTTAAACTGTGACAGCACGCACCAGAAATGGATTACTTGTTGCAACTCAGAACTTGCAACAAATAAAACAGAAATTGCTCCGTTTGTCGATATAGGGAATCATATAGGAACAATTCTCTAAGGAATGCTGAAAGCTTTAATCGAATGTCTTAAGAGGATTTTTCAAAAAAAAAAATAAGAAGCCTTTACCCTTTGATTTTTATTTGTTGAGAGGAAGAAAAAGTAACAACGTATAGAAGTTTAGGCTGATAATTGAAACAAAGGCCACAATAATTTTCACTTCTTCTAGTTATGGTTTATCTCGTTTTAAATTTTGCAAGTTAAAAACCATAGTGTTCAAATTGTGAGCAAGCCTTGATATTCTAGCATAGCGTGATGAATTATGCGATGGTTTTAGGAAACTGGGACTAATTGTTCATCCAATACTGGTATTATTTTTTATTTTCTGCTACCCCAGAATAGAGGTTCATTCACTTAAAATTAGTGAAAGTAGTCTTATCTATAAAACATGACGAAGTGAGAAGTAGTAGGTGAACTTCATATGACTGAGTGCGTACTACCATGGTTGGATAATAGCACGGACAACATTAACCTAACATATTAACTTGTCGACGTGGGTCCATCCTTTCTTTGCAGTGGTTGACTAGTATGAGACTTAATGGGTTTATAGGACATAGGTTTTTATCTAAAATGACTTGATTTTAAGCTTGTAATAAAACAGCCACCCTAATATATAAGATCTTTTATGCACACACACATACACATACACACAAGTATCGCCCGGAACTGTATCTTAGACGCGTGACATTAGTGTGCGCGTTTATGTTTATGCCGGTTGGACGCAGATATCGTTAGTGTGCTGTCGAGTTCAGTGGCTCTGGGGTGCATTCGTATGCGCCTAGCGACTGGAGGAGACACGTAGGTGCACGGGTTCGATCCCCGCCGGTGCGTGCATTCGTATACGCCTTGCGACCGGAGGAGACACGTAGGTGCACGGGTTCGATCCCCGCCGGTGTACATTTACCATTTATATGTGGTCCGTCTTACGAAGTAATGCAAAAACTGCTACCGTGGACGTTAAATATTGGCTGATGGTCAGCTTTGAAAAATATCTTTAGTGTGCTGAATATTATTCTATTTTATTCTTTATCTCATTCACGCTTTGTGTGTGCAGTTACACAGACGACGATAAAGCAGTAGCTAAGAACTAGCTGAGTACAATAACAAAGGTTGGCCAGCAGGAACATTCCATATTAGTAGGCAGACCCTTCATGTCTGCCGAAATCTTCGGATTTTTTTATAGCCTTAACCCGTAATCGAACTTTAACGGGAAACACGTAATTGCAGCAAGGGGGCAAACAAATTGAAGTGGTTGTTATTGTTTGAAATCAGGTTTCAATAGGTTGGCGTGTTCACGCAGTAGGCGTAAATTCAATTAAGAAGTCGAGTCAAAATAAGGATAATGCCATATCAAGGTTAACTTTGTGAGATTCACCGGTCATTTTAATTTCGAAGAAAGTAAATAATTGCAGGCCGTAATGCCTTTTGAAATAATGTCAATAAATGTGTTAAAATCTACATGTCGTGTTAAATAGGAGCTATACCGAATCGTTAAGTATATCTAATACTGTGTGTACAAACAGTATAGCAGGTGCGGTCAAAACAGATGGACGCGTGGACGTAATGTGTGCACATAGAAAAAAAGCTGAAATTTCTGGCCAGGATAAACTGTCATTTTCAACTATTGAGAATTACTGGAGCTGAATGAACGGAAGGATGGGTGAGGTGCCAGAAGGATCAAGTCTTTCATCGGTATCTGATTGGTTGTGTTTTATTCCATGTAACCCAGGCAGTGCGAGGTGTACTTGAGCTACTAGTAGCTTGAGTCAGGTTTTAATGTTGTCTCGTCCAGATGAGCTGGTCAATCCATGTAGTTTCATGAACATACTTCAATCCCTTAGCCGACAGTAATAGGAAGGCGGATGGTCGCGCCGCCCAGCAAATGAAAAAAGATTGATCGCCTCTGCATCGTCCTTTACCCGGTCAACCATTCCGTTTGGCCTCTAGAGCCATTATTATTATTATTATTATTAATATTATTATTATTATTATGACGTCTACCGGTTTCTTTGGTCAGCGAAGATTCTATTGACGGGTACATAAACACGGCTAGGCAGCTCCGGCTGCGCGGAGTAGGGGCACCTGAACAGTGACATTGCCGGCTTGGATATAATACTCGTCCTGTTCCGTTGTGGTAGGGTCACTGGTGGTTGCCGCTGGTGGCAGAAGAAAGGATTATGGCGGCAGGCGGACGTTACTTGCTGACGTAGGGGCTACACATAAGTACACAGCACAACAGAGAATAGAGGGGCTTTGTATTTTTCTTCTGCTTTGGTTGCAATTCAACATTGGTGGCTTCGCCACCAATAGCATTTGAATGTAGTCAGCGGTAGTGGCGTCAGCGGGAATGACGACAACATCGTCATTGCCTTACTTTTGTAGGTTGCTTATGTCTTTCTTCATTTTCGATTTTAAATGCCGAATGCAAACGAAGAAGAAACCAGCAAGATTTGAGCAGTAATATCAATGACGACGATTACGTCGTCGACACCAACGATAACGACAACAACATCAGTGAGCGCAACTTGAGCCGAAGCAGCGGCAGAAACATGAACTGCTTTAGGAGTAAGGCTGAAATAAAAGTTATCAGGTGTTCTAGTGTGTATAGAGATGCCTGTTTGACTGCCTTTCTGTCGATCTCTTTTCCATCGTATGCAGTATACCAACGCTGTCTCCATTACAAGCTGTCATTGTTTCTTTTCGCTGATTCTCCCTCTATCTCTCTCTCTCTCTCTCCCTTTCTCCCCCTCTCAAACACCTCTCTCAATTTCACACATTGGGCATAACTGGGTGTTTTGTCTGTCGACGTTGCTGCTACTACTCGTACTATCGCTGCCATTCTTCTGACTGGATGTCGCGGTTGTTACAGGAGCCTCCACTGGACGCACGGGCAGGCGTCGGCAGCGGCGGCGGCGGTTGGCTGTAGTCGCGTGCGCGCCACCGTGCTTAATGTTCGTCCCCCTTCTATTATGATTGTGGTGACACATAGGCAGGCAAGCAAGAAGATTTCAACTCTTGCGCTGCAATACTACACGACGCCCACCACGTTGGTGATGGTTCTGGTGGAATATCGAAAACGTTATTTAGAGGAGTAGAATGAGAGAATGATGGAGAACAATTAAATGTAGTTTGTAAACCATGTACTGTAATACTATAGTCTAGTTTCTGAGAAAATGCACAAAATGTCAAAATTCAATGAAAAAATTAGCGGCTGAATAGATGATAGAACAAGTATCATCGAATCAATCTTTATGAAAATATAGTAACACATTTCAACTGATTTCTAATTAGAAAAAAGTCAAGTGGAATGAAGGATAAAAGCATTGGACCATGGCTGAAAGGCAAAGCACGGTTATTTGCTCATGTTTTGACAATCCAAATGGGATCAAATACTCTAAATGTCATACAATTAAAGTTTTACTCCAGATCGAGGAAAAAATAAGTTACACGAGAATGGTTTTATACATCTCATCATCATTTATGCACAGAACGATATGATGAATACGCCTTAAGTTCACCCTATGCATAAGGTATGCTCTCGTGCATGCTTATCGGTGAAGTCGCCACAGTCAATGTTGGTAAGGCTAGAACATCGACGAAAGGCTTATGCATCTGTGTTTAAAACTATATCTCCCTCGTTTAATTTTCTTCATGCTCATTCGTAAGTGCCTGTTCATATGTGTCTATCTTTGCTTCTTTCTCTCTACTGCACCATTGGTGCATTGATTAGCTTCATCGGCGACAAGCAGATCTCCATTCCCAAACGACTACTCATTTTATATGGCCGTCATATGCGGCATCAGTGGCACATTTAGACGTTCAATGACGACAAAACCGTCGGCGACTGTTTCTTCTTCGTCGTGGCAACCAACAGATCAGATCACACCGGCTAGACTGATTTGATAGAATAGAATAATATGATGGATGGATCTGGAGATATACACTTCCCTCCTCTTTTACCTCCACGATACAGGGGCAAACAACACAAGATATATATATATATATATATATAGGCTAACCCAATTGGTAATTGTTGACCAGTTACACCAAAGAAGGGGTATGGTAATTGCGAAAAAATAGCGTTCGCTTGGAACTTGAGAAAGATTTTCTTCAAATCGTCAAATTTTCTCAAATGTTTTGGGCTTTACAGAATTAGAATCGATGAGCAATATTTGCTGTTTAACAAGAACGCATCGTGCTCGAGTCGCTCCGAATCTGCAAATATAGAAGCTAGCTGCACCACTCTTGTCTTTTACGAGGTTTCCACTGAAGCTAATTATCACTTATTTATGTTTATGTAGTTTACACACTAAAAACCCGTTAGTGTGTTTCGGATTTGAAAATTTATGTGAGATAAACTACTTACCGAAAATGACAAATTAGAATCTAGACATGGTCTTCTACTGAACACTTTATCAATCAGAGGACTTCCGCTGTAATATTATACCTTAGCTCAATCTACGGCTTGTCGGATTTTGGTACATCTCCGGTGTCATGAATCCCACTGGTGAGATGTCGTACGTCAATTTGTTTTTCGGCACTTTGTGGAAAAAGGTTTCTTCATCCGTAAGGAATGCCTAGCTTATCTCTGCTATGGCTGCTGCTCCATTGGCCGGCGTGCGCATTCCCAAATGCGATAGCAACACCGTCTTGCGACAGACGGTTTAGACAGTCACGATGACGAACGGGTGCTGTCGTCGACGGTGTCCGCGCCTTATGACTGTCAAATACTGGCAGTAACGGTGATCCGATAGACCCAGGTAGATGGGAGAAAATGGTTGATCTGGCAGCAGTTTTCGGCAATCACATGACGATGGCCAATCCAGACAAGCACCTGATGATAGACCAGTATACATCGGCGGCGCCACAGACGATAACCACCACCATTTGGTTCCTGCCATGCTCATCCGTCCGAGAGCCTTCATCTTAGGCTGCAAAGGTGGTCGCTATCGTTTATCTTGTTCGACGTTTCTCCTGCGATGGTCAGAGGAAAACTGAGAGATGTTTGTTCGATACAAAACTACTATTCGTCTATATGGGGCAAACAATCTTTTGAGAGCGACTTTCGATGTTACGTAAATTACTGCGAAAAATGACTATTCTCGGTATTTGATATTGACATTGCACATTGGCGGTAGTTGGCTTAGTATAAAGAGTATTGGCTATTATACACTAGTTTCGTTATTCTTCTTATTGTGTATTAATGCATTGCAAAAGATCGGACTTCGTCTATTTGAAGAAAATGCACATAGCAAAGCCTGATTTAAATTTCGAACGTAATGTCGGTCGTCTTCAAAAGTCCGAATTTATCCTAACATGGTTCCTGGGCAAACCTTAGACGCAATATAAACATTTACGAAGATACCAGAATCTTTAGTGAAGAAGTGAAGTGAAGAAAGTTTTATTTGCAGTGTTTTGTAGGGTTTAAGTGGCGTATGTGTGTGTGTGTGTGTATTATATTGTTGCTTACGTTATTTTCAGTTTTTTAATTTTTGTATCTTCATCAAATCATCATTTTTATCAAGTGCTCGTTTTATGACAATTAAAATCTTCATTACAGCATTCGTCTCCATCGAGTTTTTTTAGCGTTTTCGTGTGACAATCACAATTCGATCGCCCTTCCACAGCACCAAGCAAAAGTTTGTATATATATATATATATATATATATAAATGTGTGTATGTGTGTGTGTGTCTGCGACAAGCATAGAGGAAAGTCACGCGCGGAGTACATTCGTTTTCTATTTTTGCTGAGATTTGGGACACTTCTCTCAATTAAGAAGCCAGCGATATCGTTATCGTAACATTGCTCACTACAGGTAGACAGTTGCCGGGTCATGACACCAAACGGTTCTTGCCGACGAGGGACTCAACGCGCCATCGAAACTAAAAACAGTGGGACCGCTTCAATAGGTCGAGAAAACGAGTCAGTGATACGAACGATTGAAAGAAAGCACTTCTACCGCCTCGGTTTGCTCAAGTTTCTCGTCACAGAAGCCGATCGGGACAGCCTGTTTTTTTGCTCGGAGGATGCCGCTCTGATGACCGCAACAACAGGCTAAAAAATAAATGATCTCAGACAAGTCATAAGTTTTGCTTAACTTCATTCATTCAAACATTCACAATCGCGGCTGCGTCTGAGTATCATCGATTTTCTTCGGTTTGCTTTAATTTAGGAATAGAAGATTGACGAGGCTCGACTCTTACTATTCGCAATTTTTTCTTATTATCGCCAGATCGATATTGGTGATAGGATGAGAGCTGCAAAGTTTACGTTTGTCTTGCGTAAAGTCATAACACGTCCCTATGTTTAAACGAGCACTCAGCCAACCCAGCGGAGGGTCAGGCATAACCACGTAGCGCCGTGTTTCATGCTCGTAGAGTTTCGTGCTCGCTAGCTGGTTGAGTAGTGAGTCGTCCGGCAAAGTTAGTACAGCAAATGAAATACGTAACAGAGCAGAGCAGAGGGAAGTAGCAATAGAATGGCGCATTGCTATCTTCAGAGTCGCCTAGACGAGGCGATTGCCGGAGGCGGTAAGAACGACGCGGCTTCGACGTCGGCGACTGAATATGCTACTAAGATGTCAGAGATCGTCAGAAACGGGATGAACCGTTTCCTAAGAAATTAGGTTGGACGCATTTTTCTGTTTTGCTCGATTTGTCTCGAGTTTTTATCGCATGGTAGGCCGACCGACCCATGTGGCGACTGGGAGCGCCTTCCAAATCGTTGTGCTCTTCCTGCATATACTTCATTCTCGTGTTGGTCCTCAGGACCGAAATTAAATGGATGAAATGGAATCTATCTCGCAATTACGCCAGCTTAAATCAGTAGCTATTACGTCTTAATAGCGCATCGAAATGACATAGCAAGCCCATTTTACATTGCTACTATCGATAACGAAAACATCTGGCCGAAGCGGAGGCTTTAACCTAATAACGATAGAACCGTTCACTCTACAATAAATTGCATTTGTGGTCTGAATGCAAGGTTTATAATGATAAAAATTAATAATACGTTTGAGAAATATGTTAATAAAACTTGCATTGTTAGTAGAAAAGCTGATTTTAGTTAGAATTTACAGCACACGTGATTACTCTTAACTGCGTAGCAAAGGAACGCATATGATACGATTTGATTTCTGACACTGTGAGCTACATTGTTATTCTGAATGTTCTTCCATTTCTTCGCTGACCAAACAGTTCCCAGTACGGTTTATTGAACTTAAAATAAGGATCGATGCACCGGTAAATGGCAGAAGAAAAGAAGTCGTATGTGATTGAAAACTATAGAAAAATAGCCGTACGGTAAGGCCACTGCTGTCCATTCAGCTTGGTGACCCTGATAAAAATATGATTGTACTACCACATCTACTATTATCTCTATTTGGTAGCTATCTATGTCACAGTCTGTTGACTTAGGCCGAATCCGCCTAGCAAACACTTTATTTCACCTTAAATTTTAGCTGTGTTTCTTCCCGGTTGTTACAAGTATTTCAAAAGTAAAAAATAAGGTGAAACAAAGAGGAAATATTTAGAACGAATGAACTTCGCAATATAGCAAAAATTGAGCTTTATTAATGCTACTCAAATGTATTTCCTGCCGTAGACGCCGATATATAATTTGCCTGCCGTTCAGCAACGACAAAATATAAAAGCTACCTGCAAGGACGGAGCTCTAATTGCAGCTAAACTACTGTTCTCGCCATACTGCGTGTTCAATATTAGTATAAAGTAGTTTTATATCGTTTGCAATGTCTACCATAGTAGCATGCCTACTAAGCTGCAGTATATCTGTTCCACGTACATACGATTTCCCTAGCGTGAGCTTTGAATTCATCTTTTCCCCTTTCTATAATTGCCTAATCAAACATTCTCTACAGACTTATTAACAGTCGTTAGTTTGCAATTTATTGTGCTTAGTTCCCTCGTATCAACAGTAACTAAACCAGCTGAGGAACAGTTGCGAGAATATTCCAGGCCACGCATTCGACTCATTCTATTTTTTCGCCGCTACCCTTGCCCTATATTACAAAAAACCCTTACACGTACGCGTTGAGCTTGAGAACTGACTCGAATGAGATCGCAGGAACAAATGAGACTTCAGTGTCACAGACTAGCTGCGCGATCCGTTCCAACGCAATTCACAAACCCTGATGATTGACTTTCATTCATTTCTTTCTCCCATTAATACAGGCACCTCACCTGTCACGTATTTTCATCTTGACTGACCAAGCTGAAGCTGTTTAACCGCTATGCCCAATCTTGCATAGTTAGTAGGTTTACGTGGTATGTGGTAGAAATTACTTTAATATATAAGCCTCTTTGCTGCATGTACTTTTGGTAGATGTTCTCCCTGACTTCGTTCGGCGGGTGGAGCAATAACAATGCAACATATGCAGTTACTGTGTTTCTATGATCGTGCCAGTTGTATTGAGCAGCAGCAGCAATACATGCTGGACAAGTTTGGTCAATAAGTCACGAGGATTCTGCCAAAGATTCGTATTATGATAACTCTGGCCATATTAATAACAACTGAGTGTCGTCGAAATCAATCTTACTCCAATTTTTTGTAACAAAAAAACTCAACTTCTTTCCAACAATGTTCGATACTCGATAAAGGATGTCTTTTCTGACGTCAGCTTGGTTTTGTCCTATATACTGTGTGAAATTTACCGTTGTCATGTTTCTAGCGTCAAGTTCTAATGAAAGGAACATATGCTCACTGAACAGAAGCATTATAGGCCGTTGTGTTGGCCGGCTTGACACATTGTTGCTTCTCTGTAATATTCTATGCGCGGGTCGTGAATTATATGAGAGGGTGAAGAGTGGGTGCAAACAGTCCAATGTGCGTATCGTTTGCTCTCGTTGGCTTGTGTGCTGTCAAGATAAAAGCCCATAATAATGTGTTTTGACAAATTGCCTTAGAGGTGTGCACACTTCTTGTAGCCGGCTTACACGAAATTAGGTTATGGCGTTCCTGCTATTGTTGCTGTCAATCGCTATTCACTACTAACGCATTCATTCATGCAATTCTGCGTTTTCTCACTCTCGTTGGGAGTCAGGGAAGTTTATCCTTAATCTGTAACCCTTTCGGTCAAATTCACAACCGATATGTCGGATTGCTTATGTATGATACTGACCCTGCTAAAAAAACCTAATGATAAATACCGCCGCAAACACATGCACACACGAGCGCACACACACACACGCTCCTCCACTGGCTATATCATCAAGCGGTTTAATCTTGTTGACGATCATGTTACAGTGATCATTTCGTTTGATCGTTTTTTTAGTGGTCATTTTATATGAATCTGATTGACTATTCATATCGGATCGGTTTCCACGTGATTGTAATTCACCACATTCATTATAAATTTATTCACATATTAATTCAAGACAAATATTCTTTTGGAGATAGGAGCATTGTAATAAAATAATGCCCATTATGTTCCTATAGGAAAAGTGTCAGTTTAACTGACGCAAGCAAGTAAATAAAGAATCGATACGATGCGTCGAATGGAGTGCATTTAGTCATTTAATAGCGTAAGTAAAAAATGACAATATTTTACGTAGAGCACTCTTTGTAGAGATGAGGATCGTTTTAGACAAAACTACCTTTTTTGTTACCCGCATCTGAAAACAAGCACGATGTTTCGTTGCCACCGGTCATACAGATGATGCTTGGGGGGTAACATGCACGTCTAAATAATTACCCAAAGTTATTTCTCTGGCATTTAAAAGTGACATGGAAACTCGTTTATTCTATTATTAAACGTAAAATACGGAAAGGCATTGTTTGTATTATGTTACCCGCACTTCGACGTCAAATTAACTAAACTGCATTGACTCGTCTTTTGGAATTTAAATCGTCATTAGATTAATTACCAGCCGGGTGTTAATAATTAAGGCTTCAGCTATAGGCACAGCAGGATCCGCTTTCAAATTAAAATTGGAGTTTGGTTTATGGGATCTCATTAGAATGATTCTGGCTAATCTTTGCTTCAGCGTAACAAGGAAAAGCACTACAACGTATTCGGGTACTTACTTGCTTTTCTGCATTTGGCTGGAAAGCACTCAGTCACTCACTCCATCTTTTGAATCATCCATACAAGTTCCTTTTTCATTGCAATCCTTCTATATCGTTTTACTTTAGCTTTTTGCTCTAAACTCTTCTATGACAGCTCGGCCCAGTTAGGGTGACCATAAGCATCATAAAGGTCGTTTATGCGGTCAACATGGAATAGGCGGCGACCTGGTGTCGTAGTATCTTACTCATTCGCCACAATCTGGTTTACTAATAAGCCGGAACAAAGGGACACACGGTTGTGACAAATTTAGAAGAATGAAGAGAGGCCAATATCGAATCTGTGTGTCTTCGTGTCAGCTTAACCGTCGCCGTTTTCCAGAACGCTCACGTGTATTCTACGGTTCTTTTCTACGATATTCTTTTCAACGAGATTTTGCCTTTGGCCTTTGGAGCGGCGATATTGAAGGCGAAATTTAAGAACGTCAGCAAGGTTGAGCGCGTAATTTTGAACATAAATGTTTAAAGCTGCGGTACCGTACTTAGTACGACGGATTCCAGCTGCAGATTCACAAATTTGCGCTTTGCTGTCATGCGTTCGAAATATTGAATAGGATTATTCCATTGATATAAGACATGAACGCGCACGCTAATGGGCATTTCATTTGAAGGTTGAGATGTTCACAAAAGGCTTTTCAAGATTTTGGTAAAATGACTTACTCAATTTATAAGTTTCCTTGACATTCATAATAACGGAATTTTAGGTGCCCGTTGTTTTGTCATAATGCTGCTACTTTGGGAGTTCATATTCTAAATTTCGACCAGTTCTGATTGTCTTCAGCTTAATCTGCTCGTCTTATTTTTGGAATTTTGTGAAGGCGTAACATTTGCCTTGCCCCGAAGACACTTTTTCTTTCTCCGCTACCAGTATCTCATTGTTTTTATAAAGATCGTATTCTCAAATTTGGAATCTGACACAACCTCTGGCGAACGCTTTCTACCTTCACTTTCTCATTCGCTTACCTTAACTTTCGCTTTGCCATATCAGCTACGCAGAGTCGATTCACTTCAATGCACGCGGATGCAGTGCGGTTACATGCAGACAGATCACATTTCATCCGAAAGACTTTGAGAGACCCGCCCGCCCGCTTCAGCTCAGGAGGAGAAAGCTTGTTTTATTCCAGTCTATAATAGATGTGCCATATTGTTTCAAAAATTAACTTCAATATACGGCACCACGTATAGTAGCAGGTACCGATCGCGCAGGAAATCCCGCAATGTTGTACAATAGTAGCTGAGTGATTTCAACCGCATATAATTTACATAGTGCTAAATATTATATATTAATGTTTCTGATTACGAGCTACAGAAGTTCGTACTTCATGACATTAGTGGAATACATTTCTAAGTGCTCTGAGCCTTTTCATGTCAACCTTCCATGTGAGGGTACACAAACAGGCCATTCAAGTCCGGCGATTTTATCAATATGACTTTTACATGACTGTGGGTGATGTTCACCGGTGCAATCATCGATTGAAAGCGAACTTCGGAAGATCCTCACGCGTCCTCCAAACAGCAACAACTAAATAAAACCGCAAAGGCAAAAGAGAGGCATCGTTGGTCCCGTCTTTATTTAACCGTCTGCTTGTATTCTGCTTGGCTAACAGTTAGTTCGAATATCTTAATGGGAAACCAGAATATTATATCATTACAAGCAACTTGTTATTACAAAACATTTCCTAATTTCGTAATTGCGTAATTTAAAGCCATCGTCCGAAATGAACGTATGTAAGTAAAATGCGTTGGAAGTTCACTGCTTCAAAAACATACTATACGTGTCGTGTTATTAGCAAAAACAAAATTTTACTTTTTGTGGACCTCTACGAATCATATGCAACAGTTGCCGTGACAGAAGTTACATTTGAAGCAGTTAATTCCGTTTATTTTATTGCCATAGGTGTGTTGCGTTTATATCAGTGTGTGGGACCTATGAACTTTGCGGTGCTTTGTTAAGGGCGGTGATCTAAAGTGTGAGAAGTGGATTATCCATCTCTACAATCATTTTGAGTGTTATCAGATTTGCGTGCATTCATGACAATATAACATGTCGATGTAAGCGTACACATTTGTTAACAATCATGTTAGTTGGCTAGAACCATTCTTTTGTCCAATCTAATTAAAAAGTGGGCAGGGCCTCCTAACCGGTTGAAATTATTGATTTTATTTCAGTTGAAAACGTGCGATACTTCGTATCTGACATTTGAAGGCGATTTCTATGATGGTGGCAACGCTTCCATAGATACTTCATTGCCGAACAGTAGAACCTATAAAGTCGAAATTTTAAGAATGCATAACGTGTTACACGTGGAGGTTCATTAGGAAAAAAGAAAACTACCTGGCGTAACAATGTATGAACCCAAGTGAACCGACGTCACTTGAACAATATCAATATTTATATTTGCTATCTAAGTTCCAGTCGTTGAAGAGTCAGATAATTGTTGTGGTACGAAAACACTGTAAAAGGAATACTGAACAGAAAAAAAATTTGCACGAAAAAACTTACATATAGGAAAAGGAAGCAGCTGTATCTCCGCTTAGTGCATCCTCACTTGCTGTCCCGATTGTCCTGGTCAGGCGTGACGCTAAAGCGGACGATATCGATGATGCGTGACCGTCTCCCCACAGACCGACTAAACAATCTGACGAACGATCTTCAGCCAAATTTGCCTTTTTGATCTCGGATGCTTTATTTAACATTTAAGTGGAGTGTAGGGTGGACTGAATGATACAGTGACACTTTACCTAACGCATTCAAAATCTGTCTTCTGTGGTCTTTCAGCTCAAAAAAATCTAAATCTACTAAAATCGAGTCACAATTATATAGTTAAGAGCAAGCATACGACGCAGGGCCGACGTAAGTAAATGCCCTGGGTTGGCAACAATAAAACAGAACTCTCGAGAAGCAGATAGTGTGGTTTCAACCCCATTTACCCAAAGTTAATCGAAACTGTTCAGCTTACTGAACGAATAGACCCCAGAGGCAAGCGGGAAATAAGAAAACAAGGACAAAACGTAGGTTTTGTTTTTGTTTCGTATCAAAACGATGTCTTTATTCATGGCAGCCAATTGAGATGTCGTTGACTCGACTACACTAACACGCGTCTATCTTCACTGCAGGCGGTCCGCCGCGGGTTTCTTATGAGTAGTCGAGGGCGAATAGGGCCGTAGAAAATGCGTTCGATCAAAGCGGGTTGCAACCAGCATCTCCCTAACTTGCTTGAAGCTTGCTCAAATGATGCCTTGGTTTTTATTTGGGACTATATCAATTCAAGGCTGCTGCTCCCTGCGGTTCAGAGATTTTTAGGCTGCCTTGGGTGCCGTCATGAAAGCACGACGAGAATGTGGGAACGCTTATGTGTGACCACCCCTGAGAAGGTCCTGAAAATTGACCTTGCCATGATCATAAACGCGTGTGGGAATCTCCAGGACTACTTTCAATGAGGGCAAACGATGTTCCGCTGTGGAATTCATATTACGTTAGACTGCGCAGTCGGAATGTCGTAAATATCCTTTAATATTACACTAGAGAGACAGAAAGCCTGCACAAATTCGTCTATCAGCTTTTCACCTGTTTGACTGCATAAGGAAGTCAACAACGTTAATTATTGTAAACCTACTAATTTTTTCAGTATTTTCTGTGGTGCTCCACATTACCGGCGAAATGGTATGCTGTTTACTGTTCATGTAAGTATAAATTGCCTGATTTTTTTCGACTGAGTAGCTCATAGCCAATTGTCTGGCTAGGATGGTGATGGCGGTAGCGGCACCTTTCAGGAGGATTATCTCGAGCTTTGTTTCGACATGGTCGGGCATTAACATAGATATTTCTTTCATTTGCTCTCTATGGCTCAACCTGAACAAAGTGCTTGCGCCATGGCTTGAAGATCTTTTCGGTTCGGGATTCGCTTGCTCAGGACTTCGCAGAGTTTTGTAGCACACTCTTTGACAATCGCCTACACGGAGCTCTCCGAGAAACCTGACGCGACTGCAGACTGTGAGATAGGGAATTCTGTCTGTGCGTCTGCCTAGTCAACATCTCGTCGGTCTCGTCCGATAGATAGGCTATTGCCATAGATGTCTTCTTTAGCTACCGTTGAACCGATAACGCGTAAATAGAAGAGAGAACTGGAGGTCTTGGACTGGAGACCATGACACTTCGGCGGGAAGATAGTTCAAATCTTTTTTTTGTTGTCGCGCTATGACCGCCTTTTTCTATGTTGTTATCGTACTTCATCATCGCACACCCCGTGCACACACATATCAATAGCACAAACACGTTTTTCTTTTGCTTAAACGATCGAAACAATTGCCGCGTCTGATATGAGCCATTCAAAAAAGTATTATTGATTTGTAATACTGTAACGCGCGTAATTGAGTGGCAAAATTATTCGCAGAAACGTCAAAAAACTAATCCACATAATCAGCACATTGGTATACGTGAGCTTAGGCAATCGGAATTTAACTTTCTGCGGACTGGAAAGAAAGTCTAGTACCTAGTAATATATAGTACCTAGTAAGTAGTACGTTTATATCCGGCGCCACTACGGCGCCAGCAGTACATTGAGATATAGAATTACCACCCGACGCGGGCAACAAAGTTGTCTTCGTCGCCGTTGTTGTTGTGGTGCAAACTTAATACGCAGGTTATCCATAGCGTCATCGATATCTCTTCTTGTGTAATGGTTGGCTAACATTGAAGACCAGTGCAGCAACAACTTTGAAAGGACGGGTGTCGTTAGCACCTGCACATGTTATATCCCAAGTCTCGAGCCTCCTTTTTCTCGAGCTGATCGCGGACGAGTTTAAGCCCTATTCGAGCCAGAGGTCTTCAACAATGATAGCGATTGACGCAATCGGACGGTTTTACTCTTTTTAGGCAAAGGCCGTTTCAGTATCACGTACGCGTGTGCGATCATTCAGATTGACCAAACGCCCATCGGCACATTCTTCAACGTTGGAACGGTGCGGTTAGGACATAGCCGGCTGTACCCAACAGTCCAGAACAGCATCGCTTCGACAATGTCAGACTTCTTTTGCTGGCAGTTGAAAAGCGGCTAACCTCGCCAGCTGTGGCCATAGGGACACTATTTCGGTCAGCTAAACAGACGAGTTATGCTGTGGGACAGATTCTACAGAACATGAGGAACGGTTGGCGGGCCTTTTGCTACTCCCCTGAAAGAGCAGACCCCTGTGACCACGCGCCAATCTTGTCGATAGCCCGTCCAGAGGGCAGATGATTCTCAGCTAACAGAAACACCGAAGTTTGAAGGCCCCGGGCGCAACCACCTGTGAAGTGGTCGCTACAGAGATGCGGAGCTGCCACCAACAACTATGGCATACTGGGACAGAAAGATGCGAACCCACAGTAAGCGAACATCGTTTCGCCTTGACGGCTTTAAAACAACCGCCAGCGCAGCAACCCATCGTGCATATTTCGGTTGGTTGTAGACTGCGTACAGACGAGTGACTGGCCAACTCTGCGATGGGGCAAGCACACATAGTCACAGAACGACTGACTGTCTGACTCACCGAATGACTGAATGACACAAAGATGCCAGCGGTATCGTTGCGGCGTCGGTGACAGACAGCAATTGAAGATATTCAACGTATCCTCTAGTCAACGCAATTACTATAAGTCAGTTGTCATGATATAGAGATAGCAACCTGCCAATACTACTAACTGTGATCTTAACAGGAATGGCTAATGGAAGAGAACCTAGGATGAAGGCCGTCGATGTGTGCATATAGCATCTATATATAGTGTTGATTCATCATTTCGTATAAAATACAGTCAAACGTTGTCAAAATGAGGACAAGCTATAAGATTCCGACAAGTAGAGCGCCTTTGTATAGAGCAATGCAGACTTCTATGTCAAATGTCGAAGGGGTTCTTTAACTTACTTTTTATTAGAGACCTAATACCTTGAAATTTAAATTAGGATTCTATTATGAACTACGGATATGGGTGAAAAAAGCGTCAGTTCCGAAGAGTTGTGACTAGTCGGTAAAAGGATGGGAAGCGCCATAGTATCGAAAAGCTTTGCTGTCAGGGTGGAGTTTGCCTATGTAAGTTGCTACTAGATTGTCTATCATTTTATAACCCTCACGCGTTGAAGGTGGAAAATGTCTTATAAAATACTTAGCGAACGGACCTATATCCAAGAGAATCGATATTACGAGTAACTAAGGAAATAGCCAAAATTCAATTGAATTATTTAAGGGCTATGCCAGTTCTCATGTAGAAACCTTTTTCAGGTTACGTCGAACACCTCAGGTGCACAAATAGTTTATAATACTGGTGGGGTTCGCTGCAGAGCTGGCAAGAACAAGCTCTGCAAAAAAAATGCATTAGCTACCGAGGCCAACGCCGCGAATAGTAGAATATATAATGTCTTCTAGCACGCAGTACTAGTTACTTCTCGCCTATTAAAACCAATTTGTAGCGCGACTGCGCTTTAAAAATCAATGGTCGTTAAGGATATTTCAGTTTTTCATTACCAACGCGACATGTACCCTTAAGCTTGGCATAGCTTTGTATCACATTTACGCACAATATAACAATACTGCCCACCAATAATATTTATTTGCGTGCGGAATTTTTGTAACTCGTACAACTAAGGTGGCACATTTAATAGTCCACCTCCCAAAAAATAAATGCTTGGCGAATTACTAGATCCAGTAATAAGCAATAATAATAAGTAAGAATTATGCATTGAACCCTGCTTACTTAATTCGCTAACCATGTGCAAACTTTTCCAAAGATTAGTGTGTGTCGGTAAAACGTTGTATTGGAAGTACATAGGTTTGTTTAATGAAGGTACCATCGTGGTTTATTATCGAGGTTGGCCTAAATTTCATCTAACTCATGCCTAAATAACCTTAAACAAACCAAGCGGTTCAACTGTGTCTCACGAAGATAGCGAAAGGGCTTCGATTTGAGAGGTCGCCGGATCTTTCCGCAGAACTGCACCCGACATTCTACAAAGCACGTTGTGCTGTGCCATGCTTATACTTGAGCGAGATACCCGAATATAAGCCAACGCAAAGGAAATACGAAGACCATTTCTAGCTGTTGCGGACTAAAAGTCCATATTAAAGAATTTATAGAGAATCTTACGTTGAGGATGATTCATAAGTCCTTATTAATTTTCAAATACGTATTTTGCTTATTTTTTTTTACGAAGTTGACTCAAAACAAGCGCTGATATTTTTCTCGTGTGAGTTCATAATTGTGAGATGATATAGAATGCGTAATCGCGTATAAAATCAAAACCTCACAGATAAAATCGCTTTATTTTAGAAACCAATCGACATCTCGGTCACCCAAGATCATGTGTACGGGTCATTTTTCCCAGAATAGAGCACCGCCTTGCTGAAACCTGACGCTTCCATACCGATTTTCTCCAATGGAATCCAAAGCGAAGCGGCAAAATGTTGCAAAATGATTGTTAAAATTTAGAATCGAGACCAGTTATATGATAATTGAAATGTTCTTCGGCAACTTTATATTAAAAAACGAACTAAATACCGCGATCATATTTATACGTCAGCTCGTCCTCACGAGTTTCTCTGTTTTTTTATATACATTTGTTACACTACGCGATAAATGTCTTCAATAAACAATGATATATATATATATACATATATATATATATATATATATATATATATGGTCAATAAATTCCCGTACTTAGTACTAACAACTAGAGGCGCCTCTACCTGGCTCACGTCACCGAACGATGTCGAAACGCGCTGTCTACGGTAGCGATGATACAGAACCCTCATCTCCTATCATTCTTAACGCTTTGCGTCTATTCGGTTCAAAAGCCGCGCCCTGGTCGCATACGGAGTGGAGATCATTTGTAAGGACCTAAATTAGGCAGATCTCGAGTTGTTCAATGGTCTGAAGGTACGTTACCTCAAACGTGGGTTTATCTTAACCGTGCGAATTCGAACAGACTCATGTATCACGTTGCCGACGCTCTATCTTCATTGAAGAGGTCAGGAGCCGCTCTGGCCTCCCTACGACTTCTACAACAAGGTGCTTTCGTTCTGGGAGAGAAAATTCGCAGATATCAATTTTGGTTTCCTAAACATTGAGGCAGTAAACAATGACACGCGGAACTGTTCAAATTGATAAAACCGACGCGTTGTGGTGGGATTTGCTGTGCACGGATTTCATCATAAGGTATGATTTCCAAGCGTTTACCATGAGCCCGCCCCCTCATGTGTATGTGCTCGATGCGATTATATCTGCCGGAAATACTATGCGACGGAACGTGCTCATGTCGTCTCGCTGACCTGCCTGGCGGGCTTACCTTAATTTGGCAAAGAACTAATAGCACTCAGCATGGAATATTCTTGGTCGTGCTCGATCATAATCGAAGCCCATTATCAGCTCGTCCTCACGAGTTCTTCTGCTTTTCTATATAAATTAATTATACTACACTTATACTACATTATACAATACATATACTATAATTATACTACAATAAATGATATATATATATATATATATATATAT